>CM017556.1:19212109-19522006 GCA_007844125.1 Sinonovacula constricta | reverse complement strand
TGTTACAGTGATTGTAGAAGATTGATTTAAAGGGACCAAAACATCCAACGTCTAGTGGTTGAAGTGCATGCGAACTGTGTGGAGGGAGCACGAGGAGGATAATTCTATTGTCCCTGGTCCACTTGATTATATCTAACGATACATGAGAGGCATGACCATCCAGCAACAAGAGAATCGTTTCATTACTGTCTTCTCGGGCTCCTATCTGTGCATACTTACAAAAATATTTCTTCAAATATTTTATGAATATTGACCCATTAGACCATCCAGTCTCAGAAAGTGAATACTCACTGCCTTCAATAGCTTCCTGAACAAGCTCATCATTTGGTGTCTTCCCTTTGAAAACATAATATGGAGGCAGGGCTGTACCGGCGGCATTGACACAGGCAATGAGAGTAACTGTTGTTGAGTTTAGTGAAACAACAGCTTGTGTTTTTGAACAAAATTTGTTTGTAATGACCTGTGGTGGCTTGTGTTGTGTCTGAAGGCCAGTTTCATCAAGATTGTAGATTAAATTTGGTTTAGAATGAAAATCATATTTCAACATTACTGTCTGTAACTCTTGATAGAATTGGTCCACAGACTCCTGAGTCAAAGTAGCCGCTCTTGTTGAAGCTAGAGCTCCTGGTTTACAACCTTCAGTTCATTCTTCCATCGACATAGGAAAGAATAATACCATGTCTGTGCTATCTCAGTGGCAAGCATGTTAAACTGTGATCTGCACAAACCATATCCAACTTCAGCAAGCTCACAGAGATGACGGACCTATAACTGTTCCTCTTCATAAGAGAAGATGGTCTCTCGACCCATTGCTGCGGCAATCTTGACTTTGTTCAAAATCCTATCCCTCAGAGTTTGCTCAGGAATGTTGAACAACCTATCAGCATTTGGATACACTTACGGACTCCTCTTTAACTGCTTTGTAAGCAGAAAACATTGATCCTTTATCATACTGCTTTAGTTTCCTGGTAACCTTGGTAGGTGTTTGCTGACAACAAACATTCATTAATATAAAAATAAACATAATTATTAATCAATTTAGATAACATTTACTTTTACATTCAATATTTTTTCTAATTGACAAGTACCTGTCAGATGTATTTAACTGTACCGGTTTTTATAATGTTTATAGCATACGGCTCACTGCGCATGCGCAGTTGTCAACTTTTTGTTTCAGTTTTGACAGTCCTATTTTCCACTTGATACAGGTCAATATATTTGTGATATTTCGTTACTATAGCAACATTTTGATATAATTTGTTATATTTTCTTATAAATTTATTGAAAAAAGTATGTTTGGCCTGTTTCCACCGCATTTTCATGAAAATTCCGTCCCGCTCGTCAAAAACAACTTCGATCGTAAGGAATCCTGGCATAAGCGGACGTTCTAATGAACAAAAACACGCGATTTTCATATCCACGACTTTAGAAGACCCCACGACTTTATAGCCATATTTGTATTAATTTAATTATTTTTGTCATTATTAGACAAAGTACAATGCATTGAAAAAGTCTTGTAATTTTCAGGCTGTGCCCCTTTGACTCTCACCAATGGCAATATTAACTACGAATCCTTCTACAGAGGTACCGCTCGCTTTAGCTGTTACCAAGGTTATACCATGACCGGTAATCAGAATGTCACATGTATGAACAATTTTGAGTGGTCCGGTCCAGTCCCTGTCTGTCGTAAAACAGGTATATGTTACATATTTTCATTAAGACAACAGTAAAAATGTATTATGCAAATTTTACTTTATATGATATATAAACTACACAATATTAATGTCCCTTATTATTATAGTATATGTAAATATGATCTTTATTTCTGTATCGCCTCATTTAATTTCATGATTAATATATTTAGAATGAAACTGAATAAAATAGTTTACACTAATGCCTTGATTTAAATAATTTCAGAATGTTTGCCTATAACACACTACATAGGAGGACAGATGTCATTTGACTCCTCGAATTTGACATACATTGGTAGTGTGATTACATTCCAATGTGAAACCAGCTGGATTCTTGTTGGGCCAGAAAACGTGACCTGCATTAATAGTGGAGAATGGTCCGATACGATCCCAACGTGTGAACGCACAGGTAATGTGGGAGATATGAAAGGACGTATGAGCATCATCTTAGAACAATTGTACAAATACAGGAGCAAGCAGGGAACAGACAATAATTTTAATAGTTTATTCGGCATTTAGTATGTATATTATGTGCAAGTGGCAAACAGCCATAGAGACTCTAAACGTTTCATCACTTATCAATTGCGAAAGTTGCCTTATATACATGTCGGTATGAATGCTGTCTATAATAATAATAATAATAATAATAATAATAATAATAATAATAATAATAATAATAATAATAATAAAAATTATAATTATGATAATAATAATAATAATTATATGATATATTATTATTATAATAACATCGTGTCGCCTTTTTAATATTATTATTCCCTGTCTTAGTAATATTGTTCTTTTGAAAGTAATCATTGTTTTATTTCAGTTTGCGGCACACTAGCAGTTGTTAACGGCAACGTCTCGTACTACACCGAATCGACATTCGGCGTGTATGTAAGCATCACCTGCAATGAAGGGTACTTCTTGTTCGGACACAATAGTATCCAGTGTCATGCAAATGGGACATGGGATTCCACACCACCTGAATGTTTACCAGGTAAACAAATGACAAATTATTTGTTAAAAATGCATGCAAGTATAGTGATAGATAAGAAAAGTGCCGAAGTGTCGAGTCGCTCTGTAACAACGTACTCTACAAATATGAGTGGTAAGTCATTTAAATTAATAACAATTTAAAATCAAGGTAAAATAATCGGTGAAGCATTATACGTATACATCTCTTTTTTATTTTAGATTGTGGAAAAGTGATAGCAAATTCAACGAAAGGGGAAATTGTTCGTGGCTATCCTGTTGCAACAGATAACGTGGAAAAATGCACGTGGATTATACAAGTTGACAGTGCATACGTTATCTCACTTTATATGAGACATGCATCATTTGCATGCTGTCAGTCTTATATTGAGGTTAGTTAAACTAAATAGAACAAAGTAATGTATGTACCTTTTTGACACTTTACCCGTTCAACGATACCTATAGAGTACATGTTAGTGTTGCATCATGTTAAGCCTAGTCTCCTAGTTGACCTGGACTTCATCGGCGTTTTATCCACTTAGATATCCCGTGATTTCTTTTCTTTCCTAAATGCTTACGGTGCCATATTTTAATAACGGATAGATAACACAATCAGAAAGCGCTGTGATAAGACACATGTTAGCAAGCCATTGTCATTGTTAACATTAAATGCTTAACATGTTATCATTCTTATTCTACGTATATTTTACCAACATTCCCAAAAATCACAACCGCATATCGTTCGTCTTTTTTCAAAACATGTCTTACTTGTACTAACGTCTCTTACTCGTAGTAATTTAAGACATATTTCTTCATACATAATATTTATCATTTGCTTATTAGTTATACGACGGACAAAATATAGGAGACAGGATAAGAACATGGACGACGTCTACAGCATCATACGTTACCTCTGGATCAGCAGCTCGAGTAGTGTATGTCAATTCAGGAACACGAGCCAGCTTCCGGTTGGAGTTTAAAGCTCAAATGGGTTTGTAATTAGGTCAACTTCAGTGATGTTGTGGTTGCTAAAAACATTATTATTGAAAGTTTAGATTTTGTCCCAATTATTTGATGATTAGCAGGTGTTGCTATTTAAATGTTTATGATACTTTTATCACTTTTTTTCAATGTGATATGAAATCAATGGTTATGCCTTATTACAACGAATAGATCATATGATAAACGATTACATCGAACAAAAGTTTCTGCCTTCCTATGTTGTTGATAAAAATGGAATTGCCACTTAAATTATTTATTTTGCCGATTTGGGGATTTGTAAAAATTGTATTATACGGTTCGAATGCCGTTTGTTTTATTGCGAAAAAAAATTCCTTCGATCTGTATTACTTTCTGTAGGTAAAGCAATATTACCAGCAATAGTTACTTTAATGAGCCATATCTATAACTTCCTCACACACATTGCATCTGATCAATGAACTTCGACATTAAACCAGTCTTCAAAACCAGACCTTGTAACTTTTACATGTACCTTTCTCGCTACACGCTATTACTTCAATCTAACAGGTTGTCGTTATTTACAAAGTCCCCAAAATGGCTCCGTACGGTATTCGAGTCATGGCATAAAAGTAGGCGGGGAGGCAAACTTCAATTGTTTCAGGCCAACCGTCCTTGTTGGCCAGTCAAGTCTTCAATGCCAGGTTGATCGAGAGTGGAACGGAGATCCCCCATCATGTGTTGATACAGGTAACTAAAATATTACAGTCTCAATGTAAAATCGTGGTTGTGTTATTATTAGTTTTATTCTCGAACCCTTTAAACATTATG
This sequence comes from Sinonovacula constricta, assembly GCA_007844125.1. Taxonomy (NCBI): domain Eukaryota; kingdom Metazoa; phylum Mollusca; class Bivalvia; order Cardiida; family Solecurtidae; genus Sinonovacula; species Sinonovacula constricta. Next base: position 19,517,555 of record CM017556.1, on the reverse strand, counting down.
TATATATATGTGTAAAGGGTTTAACTCAAATTGATAACTTCAATAAGTGAAAATTTCAGTTCTTTTGTAATAAGTCTGTCAAATTAACCATATATAAAAGATTATGCAGAGGACTTCATCAGTGCCAGAAGGTGTATCTATCTATAGCTATAATTATGTATGTATGTATGTATGTGTGTATGTGTGTATGTGTGTGTGTGTGTGTGTGTGTGTGTCTGTCTGTCTGTCTGTCTGTCTGTCTGTCTGTCTATCTATCTATCTATCTATCTATCAGAAGTCTTGTTATTTTACTCATGGTATTAAATTTGATCAAACAAACAAGTTCTTTCAAATTAACCATAAATTTTGCAGTTTGATGTATATGAAATTTTATGCAGTGGACAAGCTTTTCCGTGACACTGTGTTTTACTTTCTAGGTTGCTATGATTACCAAAGCTACTTTAGACAAGATGCGTTTCTTAGTACTGTGACTTTCGAACGTGATACTTACTACTATACATTCAACTGCAGCTATTCTGGCGCAACAGTGATTGGAAGTAGAACTGTAGCATGTCGGAATAGGTCTTTTGTTGAACCAGTTCCGACCTGCGATGTTGTAGGTATGTATAGCCTCGAAATTTATCTAATTAATTTCAGTTATTTTTTTATAATAAGAAAATAAAACCAAAGTCCTATGATATATATATATATATTGAAATTTCAAAGGCACATGACAAAGACATTTCCATCAAATTCAGTTGTTAAAGGTACAACAAAATGTGAGGAGACATATTACAAAATGGAACAAACCCTTCTTTTACGGCCCTGGAACTGTCAGTCAGCAAATAGAAGCCTGGGGTTCATTAACTTGTTTTATAGAGCTCTTTACCCTCGCACTTGCTGACGATCTTTTCAAATGCAAGCAGTAAAAAAACGCTCCTTTTAAAGCAAAACTGCTCAAATGCGGCGTATTATAAAAGTTATTATACATGTAAAAGAAATTAATGTCCACATCGTATTTGGTGAGGAGATAAGCCTTGTTTCTTTTAAAGATACACACCGTTCTTGGTTGTAAAAGCAAATATTTAAAAAAACCGAAATGACTGCAAAAGAAGTGTCAATGGTGTCCTGTTGATGTAATACGAAATGTATCGAGGTATTGTTAATTGACCTGCTGCTTTATGTAAATATAATACACTTTGCATTTTTAACAAAGACAACATTGAATATAACCTGCATTAAGTTAATTGAATAAAATATTTATACACGTTTAAAACAGGCTGTGAAGTGACAGCTCCTACGAACGGCATGCTAGATTTCATTTCCACTGGACAATATGGTTACGTTTTCACCTACAAATGTGACAGTGGCTTTCATCTCTTGGGAAACAACAGAACACGACTCTGTACCTACAATCACGTATGGGTCAACGATGCACCAGTCTGCACTCCTAATGGTAATCTGTTTTGGTGGTCTGTTAACTAAACCATGTTTGTCTTTTTTTCGCATTTTAATGACACATAGGATGTATTTAATATTACATCACATGTACATTAGTAAATGTATCAAGGGGTCATTTGCTAATGTGACACACGGTTAAGTGACAGTGATTCTGAATCAACATGAGGGCTACTTGCAAATGTGTTCAATGTCCAAGGATTTGAACATTGACTGTCAATAACACGAACCACAGGCACCATTGCTAATTCTCAAATTTAATTCCATCTCTATTTGTTACACATACGATGACAACCATTTCAAAATCTGCCAATAAACATAACAATATAAATATAAAGAAGACTATCTCGAATTTGAGTAAGTGTATGAGAAAAGAAAATTATAATGTTAGACGCATCCACTTCAGTTCATGTTTGCTTAAATATATATTTTAATACTGTAATTTCTTTCCCTTTGGTATATTCTAAGTATATGCTGATATTTTATGGGCATATTTTAATCTAATTATAAAAACTACCGTTTAAGATAGTGTCTTAGATATTTTAATTGTAAAAATATTTGTAATGTTTGGCAACATTTTATTATATGCCAGTTCATATTATCCCCACATCGTGTTGTTTTGCAGTCAGAAACTTCGATCCGTATCATGATATGCAGTTTGCATCGGACTGCGCCTGCCTATTTCGGTCTATTGGAAAGCAATCACTCTATTTAAGGATAACGTGATTCTTTGGAAATATCAAATTTCGAATAAAAATAGCGTTCTATTACTGTGTAATTGTCGAACAACGAATACTATAATGGCAGGTTTTTTTCTAACTTTATTTGAAAGCAGGATCCATAAATCATGGACAAAATAAATGACGCGTAGGCATAGTTAAATAGAAGAAAAACAAGAAGCTTGTAGTGAAAAAGAAACAACATTTATCTTATTGTTTTACGACCCGAACAATTATCACACATATACTGCTTAAGTAAGTCCACGATCTTAATTTACCCCTATCTCCATGTCAACACTACAGAAAGTGAAACGTGGGCAATTTTATAGCCTGACAATGTTATTTTCCTCTAACTGTGAAGTTTCCAATGATTCATCATCCATATTGTCACACTTCAGAACAGCGAATTGACACGAAAAAATAGTTTTTACCATAAATTGCTCTTTTGACTCGCGTCAACTATAACAGAATGATTGCTAAGTGATACATATGAATGGCATTATCTAAAGATGAGTTATAAAATTCCTTCCTGAATATGAACGGTAAATAAATTGAATTCAATTAACCCTTATTAGCGCCACAATTCTTTTCAAGCTTTTTCTTATAAAATATTTGTTTGACAAGGTTTTCATACAATACTTATTTAAGTGCACTTTCTATACACTAGTACGACCCTCTTCACTTGCATAAATAAGCAACGATATATCTGGTCACCAAAACGTTTGTATTACAAATTGATATAGCCGACATGACTTGATCATTAACAACTTGACTGCAGAACAGAGTAACAAGTGAGATAATATTGTCATAGTACAGACTAAAAGTATAGTACTGTCAACTCTACTTTACCTTGTAAAGATTGCTGGAAATGGGTTAAGGTTATATGAATAAAAATGCCGTTCTTCAATAATAAGAGTGTAAAAAAATGTAGTAAAATACAAACTTCAGCAAGTTGAACTACTTCTTTTAATCTGTACATATTGAAAATTGTTACGATAACGTTACGTTCTGAAAGCAAGTTCCATGATCACTACAATTAATTGCAATAAATTGTTTATGTAATACAAATGCTAATTAGGTCTGATACAGTTACATAAATGCGATATATAAAAATGAAACAGTAAAATAATATGTATGATACTGAATTGTTTACATTTATTTTATTCATAATTATGCTTGAAATTGTAATGCAGTTAGTCTGGAATACAATTCTAGTGTTTAATTTTATTGAGACATTTTTAAAATTGTTTCACCTTTAAACTTAGTGGCCTTAGTGAAGACCACTAGAAACAGTAACCATACTTATTGGGTAACTTTAGTTGAATGGTTTGTTTTTCTTTCCTTCAGATGATCATATTGCAAATACACATGTCATTTTATTGTCAACTGCAAATCTTTACTGAAATCCCGTTAAACAACCGTTTCATAGGTTGATTTCAGTAATTATTTCACTTTCGGAAGACGACGGTGTTTGTGTTTTACTAAAATCATTACAGTACAACTTTCGCTACCCGTTCTCGTGCTCGATCTTAAAAACTTTCAATCGCCGTTGCTCTGCCTATAATTGTGCCTTCTAAAGACAATGTGTTTCTCTTTGTTTACACGATACATGAAATTGTCGAGTCATGGTCTTGCACACACTTTTACTTAATGTTTACTGAAGAATTCCAATCGTCTTGATCACAGGACGCTAGCGGCGTCTATCAATAATGTAGGCGGGGCTAGTTATTAACTGACTGGAATGGTGTACCAATCAGATGTTGATCGCACTGGCAGGCAGCTGTTTCACCGATCATCTTCCGCTTCCGCATCTGATCGTAGGTTGATGACAAATGTTTAATTTCACTTTCGTTGGTCAATAAGTTAGTGCCTTTTATTTATTCAAGTCAAGTAATAGTACTGACTTTAATCAACTTTCTATATATTAGTTTTTCAGGAAAAATACTTTTATTAGGGACAAGAGCTATATGCAATAAAGTGATGACAACTTTGTTACTAAAATTAGATTCTGTCACTAAGCCAGCGGCCAGTATACATCCGCAGGAAGTTTTATCCATTTAATCAATGGTTTCATTTATTGATTAAAAAGAGATGTATTTTGCACCTTCAACTTATTATGAACCTACAGGAAATGAGTATGTCACGTTTACTGACATCATGTAATCGCGAATTGGTCGAATCTTTTAATGCACCTTTCAGAAATTGGGCGTTAAATGTAGGACTTCATTTTTTTGCGTAGGGAGTCTGAGATGAATCATGTTCGGTCGGACATAAGAACACATACTTATTTAATCAATGGTATACCTGTTACACCTTTATCTTATCATGCGGAAAACCTTTTTTACTGACGTCATGTAATCACGTGTTGGTCGAAAGAAATGCATCTTTTAAATGTTGATCTATAAATGTAGGATTATATTTTTGGGTAGTTATTCTAAGCTGACTTATGTTCAGTCTGGCATTAGAACGCGTGTAACTTGGATTTGGTAGCTATAACTATGGGCTCAAGGCTAGGGCACTAAACTCAAAACCACAAGGAGAGGTGGCAGGTACTAGTGTAGTTGTCACAGCCGCTTTTAATTGTATAAGCGCTCTTCATTCATTAGCGTGATTCCGACAAATACGATTCGGGCAGTGATAACACAGTCGTGTCAGCTAGTTGGCTGATATTGCGTATAGTGAATACTTGTGTTTGTATTAGCATCTCACTGATACCTAGCTATAATTTGTTGATGCATGCACTTTCAATAAACAAAACTGAGAACTAAAGCATTAATGATGTTGTTCTTTTTGTACTTCAGCTGCTCTGGGTGATTATTGTCTGAGTAACTCATCCTGCAGCACTAATGGAGCTGTCTGTCTCAATTCTGCCTGTGCTTGTACGACAGGAGTGTATGACAAAAGCTCCGACACCTGTGACTCGAGTAAGTGTTAAAATATTAGCATATATCAATCAGCTTCGGCGAGTGTCAGAAATGTAAATAAACATTTATTCTGTAAAACCCATTGTTGCCATTGAACTTGTCAAATCGGATGCTTTCACAAAACAGGTGTTAAGCGTTGTTTGTATTAGTCTCAAGTCCAACATGAGGAACTTACTATACTGCCTCCTGTTTATGCTCAAAACTATCGTACCAAGACAAGTTGATCTCTTTGTCACTTCAGTATTTCAGCTAAAATACTTTAATTATTTCTATATGTAATGATTTATTGTTACGACGCATTGTAAAATGAGTACGTTTTGCTGTTCATTTTTACGTCATAGTGCTGCTTACAAGTTCACTGATTGTAGAACTAAGTTATCAGTTGAAAACCTAGGTGTTTTAGAAAGATTAGTAGATAGATTACGCTTGATATTGTATCCAAAATCAGATACGTATAATAAGCGTACCAGTACTTACATGAATTGTCGTAACATAGATTAACTGACAAAATACTGTAAATAACCTCACAACCTGCTATTAACGCCATCCATTTGGTTAAAGGTCCTTCACGGTCACATTATTATACAATTTATTATATATAATTATATAAAATTAATTCATAAATACACATACCTCAATTTGTAGAGCGTCGGCTTGCGGATCGGGAGGTCGCGGGTTCGAACCCCGGCCGGGTCACACCAAAGACTTTATAGTTGGTAGTAGTGGCTCGGGGCTAAGGGGACAGCATTACGCTTGACTCGTCGATGTCAGTAAAATGGCCCGGCCGGGTTCAGTCCCTGGGCACCTTATAAATGCCCCTGTGCTATAATGATAGAAATGTCTCTGCACAGTATCGACAAAAATGCCGGCAAATCCCATCCTATCCCATTCTTTTTCTCAGTGCCCCTTTATCAATATGGCGTTGACGTCGGTGATCAAAGTTTACGGAAAGGTGACGATGATTGCTCAAAACCTGTGGTAGTTCCTAATGGAATACCTTTTTACAACAAACTGCTGACTAAAATTTGTGTAAGTATACTTTTATCTTTTTACTTACTTTTACGTACTTTTTTAATAAGCTGCTTATAGTATTCATAATAATAGACAGTCATTGGTGTCAACAAGAAACTTTATTCATTAAGTCGGTACATTTTAAAACCCCTATCGTGAATGCAGCACTGGAACACCTACTTCTCACAACAGTATTCAAAACAACGTTGAAATTCAGTTCTAAGCCATACAATGTGTTTTCTACGTGTGCCACAAATAGTTACTTAAAGGTTTGCGAATGGAAATAATCTTTATAAGCTGTTAATTAAACTACATGTTGTTCCAAATAAGTTATGTTTATTGACGTCATTTGTAACTGTCTATATCTTGCATAAACTGTTTCTTCATAAAGTATTTCCAATAATGAGATCATAGTTGTATAATATAACAAGCCTATTATGCCGACTTAAATTGCAGGTTTGCAACAATGGTTTGGTTTCCTTTGAAGAACCTTTTTTCACACCTTCTCCATTAAGGAATATATCAAGTTATGAAAGCAGTTTTCTACTGGCTCCGTTTTATGTTGACATTGACAACCGAGATAGAGGAAGTGTGTTGTATCGAACATATAGCGGGACAGCTGACGCCGATAACATTGATTATGAAACAGTATCAAGCATTGATAGCTTTATTGGGAAGCAAGTAGAATTGAAGACACCCTTTACCTCAACATTCATCCTTCTGGTTACTTGGGCAGATGTTGTCCCATTTGAAGTCACTCTCAGAAAAACGCAGGTAAGTCTTTTGTACTTATGTTTACAAATTGTATAAAATGTAAGTTCCTTTTCGTATTTTAAAGTCATTAACAGAACATCTTTTTATTATTTTACAAGTGAGCAATAAGTTGACAAATAAGAAAAATATCATGTGATTTTATCGAACAAATATTTACAGACAGCGACGTTCCAACTTTTGCTCGCCACAGATGGGTTCCAGAGCTATGCCATGTACATTTATGGTCACAATCGTATGACATGGACCCTAGCAGGGGATGATGATCCACATGTTTGGATCGGATTCTGGGCTGGAGATGCATTCCATTGGTCACACCCATACTCTTTCTTACCAGAAGTTTTACAGATAGACAAACAAGCTCAGCATAAAGGTATATAATACTAGCTGATTTTTTTTGTTTCTTCATTTAATTATTTAAATAATGGCTACCAAATATCTGTAACGAATTGCCTTTTGCAAACACGCTCCTTTATAATCAACTGTATTGCTAATTGATTTATTATTCAATAAATTATGTTTAGTAAATTTATATAAATTATATAAAACGTATAAAGTTAAGTCAGTGTTATTTTAATATATCACATGTTTTTTCATTACACCTAAACTTGTTTGACATGCTTATCTGCCAGAGCTTTAAAATTACCACATTTTAACCTGATTTTTATTGTATACCTTTCTTAGATCTGCGTTTAAACCAAAAACCTTTCGAATGAGATTTTTCTGAAAACATTTTCAGTTTTGTATTGTTAATCCTCTAGGAATTCATGGACTGTATACACATTCATTAACCCCCCAACCGGTACCTAACCCAGCAGCTACATGTAAACGGTGGTATGATGAGAACAAACATAAAAAAGAAGAAATAACTAAAGCTGAAAAAAGACTTCCAAACTGTCCGTGTAATATTGACAGTCTAAGACTTGATCCCTGGGTGACGAGTGAACTGCCTGTCACCACTGACGAGAGTGACATATCGTGTGTAGCCCTTTTGTATGCCCAAAGTCACGGAGATCATGGCAAGGTAGTGTATAAAATAAGTCTAGGACTAACGTAACTTTTATAATTCACAAAACACTATTCCAGAAAACAGAAGACTTGAAAAGTAATAACAACTCTTATAACAAGTCTTCTTTATACAAGTCATCAAGTGTGTTAGAAGAATCTATGGTATAGTGAAATGGCGTTAGATCTGGGTTCGAAGGTTCCTGTGTTGAACCCAAACCAGGCCAGATCTGAGATGTTAGTCATCAAAACTATTAACTGCACGTTTCTTAAGGTATTTATTGCTTAAGTACTGGTTTTACTCAGAAAATCAACTATAAGAGCCACAATTAAAATTAGGTCTTAAGTATTCTTTTCTGTTTTACCCTAAACAAATCCGAATTAATAAGAATTAGGTATTCGCACAATCTCATGATGTAACCCGAGTTCTTTTTACTTTAAACTTTGATTTAATATTAATAGCCGCGTATTCCTTTGTTGTTGAATATATATATATATATATATATATATATATATATATATATATATATATATATATATATATATATATATATATATATATATATATATATATATATATATAAACATGAGTCTTAAGAAGTCAAAACGTGTATATGTAAATTGCCATATTGTAACACAGTGTTACTTTTTACTTCCATAGTCTTGCTGCTATAATACCACGACTGGTTTGTGGATTCAAGAACAACCACATGCCGGTGGATTTAAGCAATATCATCCTGTCGAGTTTCCAAAGGAGCATTCCATCTATGATTTGCATTCTTGGGCTTTTTGTTGTGAATTATCGAGTCTGTGTCATTTATATTATGAACTGCATCCCATTGGAAGGTGCTACGAGAAAACTACCTTTAAACTTGGTATGACATAAATTTGTTTTATTCAAAGAGCTTTACAAAAACATATTAAGTGCTACTTAAACTGCATGGCTTTTAAACTACCCTAAATTAAAGAAATTGTCTGATTTACTCTAACAAGGGAGTAACAATAAAATCATATATAATATATAAAAACATATATCGTCAAACTGTAAAGTCACAATATATTGATTTCTCTATTTTCAATGATGATTTGTCATGATTGACTCGCAAGAACAGGTTGTAGCTTATTGGTAAATACCACCATTTGTAAAATGTAGAAAACAAATATATTATGAATATATAATGACATAAAGGTATTAGAAGACCACAAGTACATCAGACTCAATGTCGAATGTATGTTTGTAGGTATTTATTGTGATTTGATTTAATGTTATGCATGCATGCATGTAGGTAGATAGATATAATAAGAATGTGTTAGTAGTATACTTTGCATTTTCATATTTTTTGTGACATTTTACAGGTGCTTCGTGGGGAGACCCTCATCTGCGGACACTTGATGGACGGGAGTACACATTCAATGGACTAGGAGAATATATACTCGTACAGCTACCCATAGCGACTGGCGGTATGTTCGAGCTGCAAGCCAGGACAGAACGAGCCATAAAACCAGACGGAAACTTATCCCAGGCGACTGTGTTCAGTGCTTTCGCTGCATCATATGGACTGTCAGTTATACAAGTGGAGTTGAACTTTAATAAAACAGGTAATAACAATGATACAATGATACTTATTCACCACAAAGCAATACATGTGTGTCGTTAATTTGAATGAATTCCAGTTATAGTTTAAAATGGGTTATATTTAGCTTCGGTTATAAGATATGGGTTGAAACATGCATCATGCTATAAATGTCAGTATAACACCATAGTCTTATTTAGTCTTAATCAGGTTTAAGCACACCAGTTGGTCCTTTTGCCGGCTGACTGTTCCATGGCAGTAACTGCTGTTTTCTCTTTTTGTGTGTTATGCCTCTCGTCTCTGTGTTTTGTCACATGTACACTTACCCTGTTTGCCTTTATCTAGAGGTAGTTTAGTTTTAAATATCTGTGGTAATTTTCATAGGACCTGTTTTATTTACTCATCCCCACGTCTTATTTCATACCTTTATTTTAAAAAATGTTTCTGTAAAGGTTAAAAGAGCAAAGCTCTACAATACATCAATGTATTTTAAAGAGGGGAAGTAAAATTCAATAAATAATCTCTGTTCTTAATATTATTTATCATTGCTGATGATGCGTGTACTCTGTTTGTGCCTTTGTAGGTGTGGTTATCCAGGCAAATAACAAAGACTTAACAAGTGCGTTTTACAAGAAAAACAAGACGCATGCTTCGGGCCAGAGAAAATCTCCTGATGTACTGATAGAACCAGGATTGGCTATCACCAATCTGAATGGAACGATACAAACTTTATTTACAAGCATTGGTAAGTATGTATCGAAGAACCGATGTCTTGAAAAGAAAAACTTACAACGGGAAAAGTATTTCAAATGTAAATTGGAAATATCACGATGTATAACTAACCTAATGAAGTCGTAACTCATGTTGTGGACAGGCACGGCAAAACATTCGCAAATTAATTTAGAACATAATGACCTTTGTTTATATTTTAGTGGACACTTCTATCATAAGCACAGATACATTTACATGTGTGACACATTTGTATATCGTTGCATTAATTATATAACCGCGTTTATTTTTACTACTAGCTGAAATTATACATTAACCAGACGTTTCGACGAAGATGAAAGTGTCATTGTAGAAATTTTTACTTGGAAAATATTTTATTTAAGGATTGAACTCTAAAAAGCGGCAATATTGTGTCACAAAATATAACTGCTTTGCTTTCGACATTGAGAACACTTTTTCGTTCTGCTGTAGCTTAAGACAGAGTCCTATTCTATTGCAGGTTTATCATTCAACATCAGTGTTGTTGTTAGAATGTTGTCTATTACCGTGACTGTACCAATAGAATTTGAGAACAAAACTCGAGGTTTATTAGGCAACTATGATGGGGATCCCGGCAATGATTTTATTGCCCCAAATGGAACATTATTGCCGAATTCAGCAAACATGTCTGAAAGGGACGCTTTTAAGTTTAGTCAGCTTTGTATGTATCCAAAAACTTGTTTAGTTACGCATATTTATTTTAAAATCATTTACTTTTTAATAAACCTTTCATATTGGTTAAGTTTAATTAAGAGTGTATCCATATAAGTTGTTTTTTATTGTTACTATAAATACCACTTCAAAGAATGACATTTAAAAATAATTTAAGCAACATTTTTAGTATATGTATATTTGTAAAGCAATGTTAAGCTTTGTATTAACAATGTTATCATTGTGAGATAAATAGAATATATTTGTGTGCATAGATAAAGACTAAGATTAACAAAAATACGAATTAACTTATTTTCATTTTTTATGTTACACGTCTTGTTAAACAATTGCATGTTCCTTTCAGGGGCAGTAACTGAAAACACAACGCTTTTTAAATACACTGACGGAAAGGGACATAGCGATTATGTTAACAAAACTTATGAGCCTAAGTTCCTAGAGGATGAGCCTGTCAAGGCTGCTTTGGCCAAAGGTGTGTGTGGAGGGGAAGAGAACACACAATGTATATTTGATTATGTATTTACGGATGATGCACAGGCTGCTGAGTCAACCAGGTTACAACAGGAAAGAGCCAAAAATACATCTGAATACATAAGTAAGTATATTATTCAGGTTTCTGATCAAATTTACAACTTTCTTTGCTGGATGATGTGTATATATGTATATGCATGAAAATAAAGATGAAGAAATTAACAGAATGGTAGATAGATTGAGAGAAGATTAAGAGAGAGAAAATAGAACACTTGGCCGGAGTAGAATAACAATAAGTTTGACAACACCTTTCTTTCCAACACTAGTATATTGTTTTATTGGTTTTGTATTTTACCAAAGATTTTGTGTATTCGTTACAATTAATGTGTTAGCTGAAAATAAAAGTCACGTTCTTGTTTGAGTGTTATGGTTTCATAGGTGCCTAATAAAATTAAACATTAAACTAACTAACCATACATTCAGCAAGAACATTTAACATATCAAAATATTTAATTTTCCGACATCTTCGATCATAACACACAAAGTCCAATATTGTTTTTTTGGAATCTAGCCTTTTTTTTTATTAAATGTCTATGTGAACACTTTTTTTAAGATTTGAAAATTTATAATGTATATGTTAAATGATTGTGGTAACTTTGTTAGCTTTTGGCTTTTATTAAGTCAATTTGTTACTTAGAAATCCATTGTTCCATCTTAAATGGCTATAATTATCAGGTCAACCCGTGCCATCATTGACGGGATGCAATGTGACTGCAGTAACCAGGGGACAAAGGGCTGTCTGTAAAGTACACTTCAATGATGATGAAAATATTGAGTTCATGTTCTTGGAGACTGTGAATGGCGTGATTTTCAACAGATCGTCATACACAATAGCAATGGTGTTCACGGACATTATATCCGTTCACATCAGGTAATAAAAATAACATTATATAGTAGAGATACTTTTACAGTTCCAGGGTTAATCAAATCACTGACAATACCAATATTATTACCGTTTGCCATGAATTTAAGAGCTTTGTATGAAAAACTTTCTTATTCAATTTTGATGAGGTTGATGGCTAATACTTTAAGATGAGATAGATAAATACATTTATTCTTTCAGGGCAGTTGTTCGTAATACGATTACTAACAAGAAATCCCCAGAGATAGTGGTTCCAATATTAATGTGCTCCGGCTGCAGTAACCATGGAGTCTGTACTGGCATGCCTAGAGAAGTAGAAGCCCGGGTGGCTGCCTTCAGCTTCCAGGCATGTGACTGCGACACTGGATTTGACGGTATGTAATCAGATAATATAATGAACGTTCAATACATAATGGTTAAATGTTTACAAAATAACACTTCATAAGACAAAAGATCGAACACTTGCATTGTATAAAGTTAAATTGATAGATAGATTTAATAGTTATATTTAGTTTAAAACCAATATTTAAAAAAGTTGAAGTAAGTTTGAACTAGTAACGGAGTTTGCAAAGGAAGAATATGTATTATGTTGGTTTTAAGCTGAATTACATGTTGATGCATTGGTAATGAGCTTTAAATATTGTAACATTTCACTCTGAATATACACAGTACAACATAACTAACGTTCGTCTTAAAATATTAAAGTTATATATGGTTTGAAATTTCATCAACACATTTGGTGCAAATAACGTTTCAGATACATTATACGGCATACATAATTGCTGTCTTTTCCATATTTCCTAAGATTTTTTAAATGAGTCAATACAAAGTATAAATGTATTTAAGTCTTTTAGCACTGGGACGATTTTAATTTACTTCGGTCGAATCACGAAATACTCTGATCAGCTAAGATCTAGACATTACCTCTGGTCGGAAAAGCATTGACGACACCGTTTACTTTCGGCGTGTTTAATGAAAATGCATCATCATCAACAACAACAGTTCAACAGTTGGCAACAGGCGTGCAACCCAAATACGTTAAAATGTTTTAAACTTTAAATTAAATGTATTCCTATGACAGTTTCATTTTCGTTTTACCCAGGAGCTGACTGTGAATATGATTACGACGGCTGTCGTGCCAGACCTTGTTCCCACAATCGACAATGTCATGATCTCTCACCAGAAGAGGAACTTGCCATGGACGTGTCTTACAGTTGTGGGGGTTGTCCTCAGGGTTACTTGACAGAAGGCGACAAATGTATAGGTACAGTTATTGTTCCAGCATAATGTATATAGGTGTTAATAATTGTTTAATATGACTATCTTCATCACTGTCATTGACTTATTTCCTAGTTTGAAAAATATATGTTTACCAATATCATTATATAATATGTCACTCTTAGATGTGATATCAGCATTACATTTTCAAAATAATGTATACATAAAATATTATCTTAAGTAACTCTGCAACTCGATGTTTATTTATGTACTCATAAAATGTAAATTCAATGCATGTCTTGATATTTTGTCAGACATAGACGAGTGTATACCAAACAATCCCTGTCAGCAGATATGCATCAACACAGAGGGGAGCTTCAAATGTTCCTGTCTAGAGGGCTACAGGACGAGTCAAGACAATGACTCTATGTGTAAAGGTAATATTGTTATACATGTTCATTTGCCTACACAAGCATTGACTCTTTAATACATAGTAAGAAATGTGTCACTGTCCTATTGTTTAAGGGAAAATATTTAGAAATAAATTCCGTAAACTATGAATATGCTAGCATTAAAGAAATCAGATGGAAAGTAATAAAAACAACATTTTCTTCGACCAAATTCATCCTGTTTCTCATATTCGAAATCATCGAAAAGATCATTGAAACCTCTGCCTCACAAAGAGAGGAAGAGAGAGAGAAAGAGAGAGAAAGAGAGAGAGAGTGTGTGTTGGGGTGGGGGTGGGTGGGTGGCGTTTGTTTGCTCGCACAACCTTAAAAGTAAGGAAAGCGAGAACGAACGTTGTACCAAAGATACACAATTTGAGTAAGGTTTCTTATTAATTGGATGTCTCCGAGAAATAATCTTGTAACAACGGGAAAATAATACGATTTTCACCTACATATGTACACCACCACACTGTTCCTCAAAATGCTGTCTTTAGAAATGGGTCTACCTATTATACATTTAATATACTTTTCCCCATATACACGTCAACTTGATGTTCAATTATCGAAAGCAATTCGTAGCTTATTATTGACCGAACCAGTTAAAGGTTTTGTAACTTTTTGTACTTTATGATATTTGACATCTATTTAATTCACTGTGAATGGTAAACAGGACGACGTAATGCTTAAATGAAGTATAGCCAAAACAATTGTACTGTTCATTTTGATAACATAAATAACTTCACACATCTTTGCAAAATACCACCTGTACGTTTCATATGCTCAATGCAGTGTATGGTGTTATATGAAATTCTACCGGTGAGCGTCGTTTCATTCATTCAAGTTTACCTTGCGTCAGCATTTTGTAAATAGATCAAACGTGAAGTTGATCAAAAGTGAAAACGCGTGCGTCGTGTCGGCTTCATTGCAGGAACAGAAAGTGTGCTGAAAGGATGGGGATGGCAGGGCATATAAAGAAAAACTATACAAATTGGAATTGGCTACCCTTCATCCTTACTTGTTTACATGTCATGTCAAGTTGTGGTCTTGGCCTCGGCGCAGCATTACTGGACAGTGTGCTAAAACAAACAAAAACAAAACCTGTGGATTAAGATTAGGCGTTTTATTTACTCTGATATACTACACGATGCATGGCATATTAATTGGTAACTTAATCGGTAAAAAGGCTTAAACATCAAATAATAGTGTGTTATTATTTTCTTTAATTCGCGATGCGAAAGAGTCATTTGTCCGAGCTAAAAGCATGTTACACTAAATAATATATTTCTAACTTTCGCGTTATAATACTGGTACTCTTTAGATTACTACCGGTGTACTATACGGTCCGAGAGAAATTGCGATAAGGGTTTTGAGCTGGGTACATATTCAATATTGCTCGGTGCAGAATGGCAGCGGCAAAGTTACATACACTTATTTTGAAAACTATGCATTTCTATTATTATATTGTATTATTATTTTCTATAATTTTTCAGACATCAATGAGTGTGAAGAATTAAGTCATCATTGTCAGCAGATATGTCACAACACAGACGGTGGCTATTATTGTAGCTGCTTTTCCGGAAACGTGACGAGTTCTACAAATGGAGCTTGTTTAAATGGTAATTTATAAATTCCAGCTTACTCTATGTGTTTGTATGCAAAACACAAATATTCACAGGCATAAGTGAATTTAAAAAAGGATTTGTATTAATCATTGTATCATACTCTATAGAAGAAAATAAGCCAAAACTTAAAATAATTCCATTATTGCATTCCGGATATGTGTATAACCGACATATCAAACCCGTTCTTCATCGGGTTAAGAAAAATGTTTATACTGCATTGAAAAGAAAAGAAAGCTAAAGTTTTGTCGTAAAATCCATAAAAAAACCTTGCCTTTTTGTTACTAAGTGTATATTTTGTTATATTATTACAAGGAATGTGCTGTCCTACTAGCCTTTTAATATTCAGTTTTTGAAACGATAAACTAAAAAGTATTATTTATTCTATAAATAAATGAAGAAAGACAATGAACAAAAATTTATAGTCATACACAAAGTAAAATTAAACAACTTTTGTGCTCTTTTACACAGTGGTTTCCGATAAGTGTTCTTCAATTAACTGCTCCCGGGCTGATGGCTGTAGACAGAATGAAGAGAACGAAACAGAATGTTTCTGTAACCATGGTTTCATGTTGACGAAGGACAACACGTGTCAAGGTATATGTGTTTTGTTTATTGCACTTAGTTTTATATTCATATAAACATACATATTAACACACATATGCATATTACCTATTTCTCTCTATGTATATATATGTCATATTTTTATGTTTGTCAGATGTTTACAAGTTAAGTAACCGGTTAATACCTCTGAATTATATAATGCATGGATAATGTTTGGCAACGTTTATATGTTTTACTCAAGGAAATTTACTTCTAAGAATCACTGGTTGTCTGCAGCCCACTAATCAGTTGATAATTGTTGCAGGTGTGCGGGTGTAAACCATCCACCCCCTATATAATAAACTTTGAAAATCATTTATACAGTCCAAAGACTTCGCGTATGAGTCAAACTCCTCACCTCCCCTCGCCTAAAAGGACACTTCCATTATTGGGAGCAAATGGCAAAACTTATCTTTATAAATAAGTATACCAAAACGTAGAGGCGGGAAGAAATGTTGATACTTTCTTGTTACGTATGTAGCATTTGGTTTTATAAATTGTATATTTCTATTTAATTTATATATGTATGCCTTGCTACCAGATAGAATAAATACAAACGATAAATAACTAGAACAAATTTTAGTGATTTTCTTCGAATTTCACAGCGTACAAGATTTTAAATAATGCGTATTTTGTGGGTTCATGTGTAATCTATGGAGAAATATGTGAAATAATCACTTGAACAATATTTATTTTACAAGACATTGATGAATGTAAGGAGGGAGTCCATCCATGTCCCCAGGAGTGTGAGAATACAAATGGAAGTTTTAGGTGCTTATGTTATAAAGGATATGGCCGAGAGAAGGACAATACATGTAAAGGTAATCGTCGTATGTTTATATTCAAGATTATATAATTCACACTTTTGTGATACAGTCATACTGAAATTGTGTCATATCATTTGTAATGCATTTGACACAAGGGTCATCAAAAAAGGCTTGATAATGTGCAGATTGTGATCACTGTTGTGTTTGCTCTATTTGTATTATGTATATATTCACAGATTTGTTACAGCTTTCACATTTGACTGGCATGTGAATACCTTTGGCCTGCGCATTTTCAACTTTTGAACATATCTTCCAACTCTCAAAGGACTTTCCTATTTGTTCAGTCATGTTTTAAAAAGTCTAGGATTAAACAAGTTTATTTTTTACTTTTCTTTTCTGAATGGATTACTGTGCGATATTCTATGCTTTGTTTCCTGTTTAAATTATCGCATGAAATGATGTCTGGAGATGTCTGGATATCATGGGCTCGCCTTTGCCTTTGAACAGAAATACGATAAAAGTATACTACAGATATAGCTTTTCTAATAAAGTATTTATTACTTTCGTGATTTCTTGTAATAGAATGCAAGGTCCCTTATTGGGGCAAGGATTGTAAGAGCAAATGCCAGTGTACTGGTAGAGGAGCAGCTAAATGTCATCCTGTCCGAGGATGTGTGTGCACGAAAGGTTGGCGAGGCGACACTTGTGATGAGGATATAGACGAGTGTGAGGAGCAGACAAATATCTGTCCAGACGTCCGTCAGACATGTTCTAATACAAAAGGATCCTACATATGTACGTGTGTCGCCGGATATCAGACAAATGGACGCGGAGGATGTAAAGGTCAGAACCAGACATTCTATGTTACTATGACTTATAATGACCATACAAAAGCTGGTCTATAAATCTTATGTTATGCTCTACTATGTTATATGAAATGGTAGATACTCAGGAAATGCTCACCAAAGTAAGCCAAGATGACTTCAAATCTTATTATGAACATGCTTTAACTTTGCAACTTTGGCGAAATCAGCACGATTGCTGTTACCAAAATCGATAACGTCTTAAGCCTCTTACTCTTCTTTTTACTGACACTCGCAGATTAAAAAGTGTATCTGACATTGTTTTCTTTTTCTGTGTCAAGAAATTTATAAAATATAAGAGTGTTTTTACTATGTAGGTAGTCTATTATAAATCACAAAAATAAAATACATACAAAATGACAGAAGGCACTAAACTAGAACAAGTGTCCATTATTTCTCTGGACATGAACTATTTTGCTTACACACGCAACCTATTTTCTAGATTATAAAGCAGCAGTTTTAAAAAAGCTTTCAAAGTCATGTTTTCATCTATAAAATTAAAATATACCTAAACCAGCATTTATCATTTTGTGGTAAATCTGTTTGAAGACATTGACGAGTGTGAGCTCTACAAGGATGACTGCCAAGATAAGTGTGTGAATACAGACGGGGGATACGTTTGTCAATGTTCAGAAGGATATAAACGGGCTAATAAAACACATTGTCAAGGTACGAAGCGTTCTGTTCATTACGTTAGTATAAATCATTACACCTTCAACCGTTTGATTTTAGGTACATGATAAATTTCACATAACTTCAGTTGTCGTCTTTAAAACGCTAACTATTTTAATAACTGTGCCATTCACAAGTAAGATATATTTATCTCTAAAATTGTGTACTGTTTAAGATAATTTAAATAATAAATTTGTGTTATGTTGATTTTTTTTACGTTTACATGTACTTATTTTTATCATGTCTAGACATAAATGAATGTGTGGGCCTCTCTGCGGGCTGTGAGTATAAATGTGAGAACTACCCAGGCCACTTCAGCTGCTACTGTCCTTTTGGATATGTCTTGAGAGAGGACAGAAAATCTTGTTTAAAAGGTATGGCGTATTTTCGGTGCGATGGTACCTTGACGTTATATTCACATATATAGTAAAAAACTAATCACACTTTAAATAAGATGATTTAATGTTAAATTCCCAATCTAACCCATAATGAATACAGGGGATGTCATTCACACTGAAGGGTACAAATACTATTTTGAAATTCGGAATTATCTGGTAGTCTATTGTTAATTCCTGTATCTATTCAAATGTAAAAACTGATTAAGGATTGACATCCCTTCTCCAGTGCTAGCTGGTATTACAATTTAAGTCAGGCTTTAGCACAGACCCAACCACTTTGATAAGAACAACATATTCCTTAGCGTACCATTTGCTTGTACTTTTATTTCAGTTCAAAACCCATGTAAACGATTTAGCAACTTGACTTGTGACCATTTCTGTGTCATCAGAAATGAAAGTGCCATGTGTGTTTGCAAGGAAGGTTATAAACTAGGCTCCGACAAAGCATCTTGCAATGGTACGTTGAAGCAAACTATAAGAATATAGTATGGCACTACTCAATGATTATGTCACATTTAAAAAAAATATGCAACAATTATTTTTCACATTTAAAATACTTAATGCATATTAACAACAGCGACTATGGTATGTTATATTGTATCAATTTCTTGGCTTTGTAATTTATTTTGGTTTGCCTCGATATTTAAATTTATAATTTGTTATATAATGCTTTTAAGGAGGCTTAAGGAGCAGCAATGCTATCTAGTATAGGTAAAGTACATATCAAGGTTTGGTAATGTTCCTGTTTTAATACTTCATTTTTAGATATAAACGAGTGTGTAGATTCCACCATCAACGATTGCAGCAATGGGTCCGTCTGTGAAAATTTGGAGGGGTCGTATTCTTGCTTTTGTCCACTTGGCACAAGGCTGGACAATGATGAACGATCATGTGTCGGTAAGGATTTTTTTTTTAAATTATGGCGCATGACATAGCACCGAAACACAACAAAAATGTAACATAATTCATTAATACCGGAGTAAAATGTTTTCAATATTGCTGATTAAGCATTTGTTTTCTCATTGACTTTGTTTTCACTACTATTTTTCGGTAATTTCTTTTTTCAGATTGTGACGAGCACCATTATGGGAAAAATTGTGAATCCTTATGTAAATGTGTTCAAGGGAAATGTGATAGGCGTTACGGTAAATATGTTACACACTTGTATGCTGAATTAACCCATTAACACTAAACTTTGCATTTCCTTAACAAATCGTAATGCAGTTTAGATACCAGTGGCATTGTTCTCTAATACCAGTTATTTGCTTATAGAAATTTTAACAAAGTTGTCGCTATATTGGAGAACATTGAAAGATTCGTTTGTTCTGAAAATAAAAAAATCAAATACTTAACGGAAAAAACCTACATGCTGTTGTAAGTGCCAGTTCTTTAATTCCTGTTCGGTTTGCAGCAATGTCTAGTTTGTGTTTATGTCCTTGTTTTACTACATTAGGATGTACATGCATGACTGGCTGGATTGGCGAGCAATGCGACCAAGATGTTGATGAATGTGCCGATGGCAAGGGAATACGGCTGTGCTCACAAAACCACACACAATGTGTCAACATTCCAGGCAGCTACCGGTGCCACTGTGAGAATGGATACATCAAACTGAATGATACATGCTCAGGTCCGGACGTTGTGAAGTAGCATTTTACCCAATTACTATGTTAACTTATCTGAATGTCATTTTTCTTAAGACTATGTTATAGTCATTGAGCTGAACCACATAAAGCAATGACAACATGTAAATATGAATATGTATTCTTCATACATGCACATTACATACGTTTAACTGTTGGCATGTAACAATAAATGTATTTTTTAAGCTGTAGCTGTATGCATATATTTAAGTGCCAGGTGTAGCTGAATGTGCCTCCTACACCTTTAAGCACCTTTAAGCATCATTTGTATGAAGACACTTTTTTAATGTTAACACTGTATTCTTTAGATGTAGACGAGTGTATCTCTCCAACCCTGAATACATGTGAGCAGTTATGTACGAACAAACCTGGCGATTACCAATGTTCGTGTAATTCAGGCTTCAGAGCCCATGGTGACATGTGTGCAGGTAAATGTAAATCATCACCTGATTATGACATTTAAGCTTGTGCAATTTAAATTAATTAAACCTTAAACCCTGTTTCCATCTCGCATCTCGCTTGAATATTTTTTTGAAATATTGATCAAGAGCACTCTCGAATCCTTTCCATTTGTTATTGACGGCCTGGTTTTGCAGTCCATGTCGTGGGGAACTTTTTCCGTGGACATAGGACAGGTCAACAGATCAAGTGGTATATCTAAATATGCCGACCCATAAAACTAGGTGTAAATCGATATTACTAAAGTATGCAAGACGCTGTGACTACAAAAGTGTACGTAAAAATGCCTTGCAGACATCAATGAGTGCGCGGGTATACATGGTTGTGACCATTTATGTGACAACACGCTGGGAAGTTACCGATGCTCTTGTCACGATGGGTTCAGGCTCAACCTTACTGATCGCCATTCATGTGTTCGTGAGTATAAACGATGTAATGCTCATTGTCATCTTAATTGTGGATGCCATAGTATCTATTGTATCTCAGAAAGTGTTTCAGTAATACATTTGCACGAGGCTCACACTTACTGTAAGGTTTTGTAAATTGCATCTTTATTACGCAAAATACAAGCCAATATAGGTAAAACACTTATGTCTCTTATGCAGATGTATATTATGGTGATGTTTTTTCTCAAATGACAAAATAGATCCTCATCGGACAGATAAATGTTATATGTGTTTAAAACGTGTGTGTATATATGTGTATGAGGGTGCGTGGACGTGTTTATATGCTTAAGTATGTATGTACTTCATTTTTGTACTTCTTTCAAAATTCGTATGTGCATGAATGTTCTTCTAATCGTATGTGAGTGAGGACGATTTGAAATTTTTAAACTTTTTATTGCACCTGTGCTGGCTAGGCTTGTTTTCTAGTAATCCCCGTTTTAATTTCTTGTATTATACCTTTTTCTCTCAAAACCTCGCCTTTTAGCAACGAATGTATGTCCTGACGACGCCAAAAATAAATGCATCAATGGACAATGTTCAATGCTGAAATCCAATTCGACATGTCAATGTAGTAAGGGATTCGAACGTAAAGGAAACAGTTGTGTGGGTATGTGGTTTATTCTCGTTCACTATTAAATTGACTTAAAACTTCTATTCTTAAATTAACACAAACACATCTTAAAAACATTTTAAAATACACTTCATATCAACAAATACAACCAATTAGCTATGGTTAGTTCTATGATAACTGTTGTCAAAGAAAAGACATACAATAGGATATTAACTTATTTCGTAAAAACAGCGCATTTCTATATTTTGAAGGCAATATAAACATAAATGTATTATTCAAGAAAGGTCTGAACTTCCATCTCAGTTTGAGCAAGCTGGACAACATAAGTAAATAATAAATCAACTCAGTATTTGTCAATGCGGTGGTATATTTATAAGTTTTAATACAAATTTCTGCAAATATAGTAATATTTAAAATTAATGTATATTTACATGTTTAAATATTCCAGACATTAATGAATGTATTCAAGTTTCATCTCTTTGTGAGCATGAGTGTCAAAACGAGCCGGGGAGCTTTAGGTGTTCATGCGAGACGGGTTACACGCTGGATGTCGACTTGCTTTCTTGTAAAGGTATGAGATAATTCGAGTTGACTTTTATTTTCAACTGTGCCTTGTATTTATTCATAAGTAAGTACAGTAGAAACTCCGCTAACCGGATCTTGTACAAACCGGAATCCTTTGCTTTTCGGGTCATTTTAAAGTGCTGATATTTTGTCTTCTTTATCTTATGTAAACTAATCTTCTACAATCCGAAGCCACTACATTCTGCAATCCGGTTAAACTTCTATGAGATATGAGATTTTGTTTATTGTCTACTTTAAATGCATTCGGTAATCCGGTATGTATTCGAGTATTGACACTGGTAAGCAAGGTGTAAATCACCAATGAGCGGAGAATATGAATAAAATTTGTTTACATTTTATTGGTAGTGTCTAGTGTGATCTCCTTATCCATGAAAAATATATCGGTGTGATCTACAAAGCCATGAAAATTATCACCAGAACAGAACAGAACATAATTTATTCATTCAACCGACCGTTACCGTAACTGTCGGGTTTGTATGACTTTGCCATATATATTTCTATTGAACATATAACAGTTCATCGTTGATCATAAACACAAAATATAAATATGCACATAGCACGGCAATGAAAGATTGGTTCATCAAAGAACTTACTATGAAAATACCTAAATATTGTTATAGAGTGATAGTGGTTGGTTATCTTAACGATTTTTTCTAACAATAAATGCCTTTTTACAATACATTAGTTTGAATTCTTTATACAAGCATAATGAACTTTTGGTTTCTATATCGATGTACCAGTTATCAACAAAAACATCTAACAATCTATTCTTTTGCACAGGAATAAAAACATTTATACGGACTGATTCCGGATAAAACCAAACGTGAGACAAACCCGATGTTTGTATAAATTGTTTAACTTTAAATGTCCAGTTTCTACATGTATCCTCTTCATATGTATCGACTCATAATGTTTGCATCATTGTTTTGAGAAATCCATTTTTATTGCTTGTTGTATGAAGTTTTAAGAAATATTTTATAACCCTGTTTATATATAAGTCATAGCGCCCTAATTCTCTATAAATAAAAAAATTGCATATTGACATTTTCAGACCTAATAGTCTTTTCCGAAATCTTCGATGCACTATTTCTATATTTTCTGCAGGAATGAAACCACACGAATAGTTTAATATTGATGCAATGTATGTATCGAAAAGGCTTAAAGTTGTTTAGATTGGCACTTCCGTGTCTCTTATCTTAAAAAGCAAAAAAAACTAATGCCCTCAACTCTTTACCAGAGAGAGTTTGCGTAGCGTTTACAAATTAGCTATTACTTGAGAACACGAGGCCTAAATAACTATTTCTGGAATTTCGTTATAGTAATGAAGTTGAACATTATGAGCGCCTCTTCCTCCTTTCGTAAAACTCATTATATTCGTTTTATCATCATTAACGTTTAATTTCATACAATACTCATGAAAACTATCAAATGCTTTCTGTAGTCCGCTGCTCAAATCAAAGAGAACAGCCGCATCGTCTGCAGACAAAAGGAGGTAAATTGATAAATGTTGTAGAGAAATGTCCTTACTTTTTCCTTTAAAAGGGATTCTATATAATTTATAAACAGACTGAACAGTATCGGTGATAATATTTCGCCCTGCAATAATCCAATCTGACAGCTTTAGAATGTGATTGTTTTTGTAGAATCAGGTTGAATAGTGCTGTTAACGGTTTAATAAGTACATCCCAAGTTTATTTAAAATATTCATTTAAATTCCAATCAAATGGCCATCATTTCCCTGACGAAAATGACATTACTGTGTAAGAGATTT
This sequence comes from Sinonovacula constricta, assembly GCA_007844125.1. NCBI lineage: Eukaryota > Metazoa > Mollusca > Bivalvia > Cardiida > Solecurtidae > Sinonovacula > Sinonovacula constricta. Next base: position 19,493,220 of record CM017556.1, on the reverse strand, counting down.
TACCTGGTGTGAAAGGATTGTCTTATTTCTCATATGTTAAATTTTCGTAAGGTCTACTTGAATCAAATTCTGACAGAAAGTTGAATATTTCTTCATCCTCCAATACTTGTATTTCTGACGGCATATTCTTTAAATGTTCATAAAATTGTTTCAGGTCAAATTTTCGCCCTTTACAACATATTTATCATTTTGAACCCTTTTTCAGAATTCTTTAGGTGATTTATTTTTTATTTCGCTTAGTTTTACTGCATCTGTTTATAGAAATTTTCGCTTTGCTTTACGACAATAATACGTAAAATCGTTATTATTCTTCAAAAGACTAGTTTTATTTAACTATGTTTTTTTCTAGATTTAAGTCTAGTTAGGATTTCATGTACGCGTAGTATTTTCCTTTACACTTCTCATCAAACCAAGGCTTGTTCTCTTTTGTTCATCAATAATCGTACGCCTGTTATTTGACACTGTCTTTCTAAATAACTAAATACCCTTGTTCACTTAAAAGGTTTTAAAACATATGCAATGTCATCGGTAAATTTTTCATTTAGATATTCAATGCCATTTCGTCGCAGAATAACTCAGCATTTCCGACAATATCTGATATAAATGTATCTTTAAGCTGCTCATTCCATTTACATAAGGTTGTTTCGGACATATCTTTAAAACTAAAACATAATGGTGCGTGGTTTAAATTTGCCATGAAATCATGGATTTCGAAAGTCTCAGTATGTTGTAAACATTCCTTTTTGCATACAGGATAGTCCACGACACTTTCACTGTTACGTGTATAGCACTTGTATTTGCCTTTTGATTTTTCTGATCCAATGCGGCAGTTACAAATCCTCATACTTAGTGTTTTATACATGTCCAGTAATTGGTCACCATAACGATTGTTACGCGTATCATATGACGCCCTCGGTAAAGGATCATCTACCGTGATAAATTCGTACCCATTGCTTCCGCTGTCATTTACTATGTATTCAGGTTTAACGCCTGTTTGAGCATATAAATCGCCCAGCAAATAAACGTTGCCTTCGTTAGAAGAAACTGTTAATGTATGTCTATATTATTGAAAACATGTCATCTGTATAAAAAGCATGTACAGGAGAGTTTTCAGGTGCAATATATGTAAAACGCAGATAAATATCTCTGTTGTTTTGAAAGAAGTGTTTGTTTAACTTTAACCACAAGGTACAGCCAATATAGGTTTTGACATGTTTACCACCTTTTGAAATAGGTTTTCTTACATAAACAATAAAGCCACCTCTTTTTCTTTCGCCTTTTTATGTTTGATCTTACGGCAAGAATGTAAAATATCGTAATCTCTCATATTAACCTTTGCATAATTGTGTATGCACGGTTCACTGTGGAAAACAATATCCTAATTAGCGATAAAGTTACCATAAACTAGCAGGTGCTCAGTAGCTCCGCTACCTATGACTTGCGACATTTTGTGAGAGGCTGTTTTCCCATTTGTAAAATTGACCACACATGATAAATATATCGGTCTTATATAACTTAGGTATACTGAGGCATTCAAGGTTTTATTGCATCTTTTGAATTTTGCTGATTAAAATGTACAGGACATATTTAAGAAACTTGATAAACTCATAACCATGTCTCAAAACAAGAATATAAAATTATCAAAACATGACATATGAACATGAAAATAAAATAAACAAAAAAGAATAACTAACCCCAATTGTCACTTGTACAATAACCATGTTTGTCATGTATATTTATTTGTACTGTAATTATATGTACATAAAATGCATTTATGATAAAACATGTATATGTTCTGTGTAATAAAACAGACTTGTTATTTGCATCTTAGTACATGATTGATACTAGCGGGTGTTATCACCTTTTTCAATTGCATGTTTCATTGTATGTTAAATACAAACATAATTAAACAACCACGCAATATCAAAAGTAACAATGTTCTATAATCCGGATTCTTCGACAATCTGAAAATTTTGGGCTTTCCGGATGGTGGTCAGATTATAGAGTTTTATTATACTTTAAATTAAAAACTGCTTTTTTCGGCGAGGTTTGCTTTTTCACACCGTCACTTAAAACCGGCAATAATGACACACGATTTTTGAAACCACTTAAAAGTGGTATTGTTGTTTCAATTTATCTCTTATGACTTTGAATTGTAAATGACAATTTCAAACAATTTGAATGCCGTTGAATCTTGTATTCAACAGAATGCGACCAATGGAGCTATGGCGCGAACTGCACTCATTCATGTTTGTCACCTGTAACAAGACCAATGGTTACTGTCACTGTTTGGCTGGGTGGACAGGGGAGATGTGCCAATATGACGTCAACGAATGTGCGAATGGAACTGATGTTTGTCCAGAAAACTCGACCTGTGACAACACTAACGGCTCTTACTACTGCATCTGCCACTCTGGTTTCCAGAAAACGGACAACGGAACATGCATAGGTTAGTCTGTTCATATAATAGTTAAATAATATTGTTTGACGTGTAAAACCTAAAGAATATTTGTGATTAGCTTTTATCTTATTATAGGAGAACAAAATGAAACACTTTTGGTACCTTGATAAATAAATTGAATATCAACTCAAATTGAATATTTTTTAGAAATTCCTACAATTTATACGTTATCATAAATGTCTAAGCTGCATTGGTTTAAATGCAGAATCAAGGCAAGTGTGCTTAGGACCATATTTAACTGTGATAACAATTAGATTTACTGTATTGATTGAAATACAGAATCAAGGCCTCGAGCTAAAAGATTTTAGTTTGGAAATTCTAATAATTTAAGATAAATAAAAAGCAACAGCAAAACCTTATATGAACAAAGGTCGATCCACAAATGAACAAGCAATTATGCTGAGAAAAACAAAGTGTTTTACGCGATATTTGCTGTGAGAAAAAATAACGGAATTAAATGCAGATCGAAGCTCACTGGAATAGACGTTATTTCACCTTGACACGTCTAATATAAAACACTTGATAAATTATCCATAAAACAAAAAACAACAAAGCATTCGCCCCAGAACAAACAATTGAAACGTGCACGCAGCTGACAATGACATTAAATCACTACGTTTCAGAATGCGACAGGCTTCACTTTGGAATCAACTGCGGACAGAAATGTCATTGTAAGCTAGAGAACACAGCAGCTTGTGATAACCAAAATGGCTCCTGTGTGTGTCTACCGGTAGTACACTTGTTATATACCAGTACCTTAGATGCTATATTCGGAAAAAAATAGTACTTTTTTATTTACAAAATCCATACATTTTTTTAAATACGTTTTACTTGCCAGTTTTATATAAATATTTCTTTTCGTTAATAGACCTTAACTTAATAATTAAGGACTTTTTTTTGTCTGCTGGTAGATAAAATTTAAATATCTGTGGAAATTTTGATAGGACCTTTTCTTATTTACCTATTTATATAAAAGTTATAAAAATCCTATACAGATCTGACGAAACAGGTTCCAAAGAGACTCAATTATATTGATCTGAGCAGTTTTTGCTTAGTGTTTACGTTCCTACTTGTGCATCTACGAACATTTTCTTTTTAACGTTCAAGGGTTGGAATGGCGCGATTTGCTCTGTTAATGTGGATGAATGCACAGATGGAGTGCATTCCTGTCCTGAACACTCGGATTGTATAGACACGATTGGTTCATATCAATGTACTTGCAACTCGGGCTTCACGAAGATTAATGGCAACTGCACAGGTAAAAACATATTCTGTCTGTGTGTATATTCTAATTATGGCATGTAACTCAGCAGAAATAAAACTACAACTTACTCACGTTTTGGCAATTGTTTGGACTATTTTGTAAAAATAACATCATAGAATTCTAAGCAATGGACTAAGATTCGTTCTCATCACTTGTTGTCTTTCAATATTAAACCAGTTGTTTACTTTTGTAATTTGTATGAAAACTTTAACCAAAAAGAAACACATTTTGTCATAATATTTTGTTGGTAATTCTTTTTTATAGATACGCAAAATATTTTGTTAGTACTTTTTAATAGAAACGCATATTTTTCATTGCGCTTTCGGATATGTTTCTGTTCATTTCAGACATAAATGAGTGTGGAGACAATGTATGCGATGGTCACAACTGTAATAACACTGTCGGGGATTATATGTGCTTGTGCAAACAAGGAACATTTGGAACCTGGGACAATTGCAAAGGTATTTTTATATAAACTCTAACAGGAACTAAAATTATCAATATAAATTTATAATGTCGATAATGTTGATAATGATATGATGAGGGCGACGACGACGACAACAACAATTACTACAACAACAACAACAACATCAATAATAATAACAATTATAATAATAAAAATAATAGTTGTGCAACAAACTTACGAAAGTGCATTTGCAATCAACATTTTAATGGTCGGCTGTACAGTATTAACATATTGATTTCAATATGGCCTTTGTTTGACGGGTTTAAGCCTACAGTAATAAGTGTTTTTATCAAAGATGGGCTCACATAGAGGTACGCAGTCTTACCATTGTTTTCCTCAGGCATCTTTGTCCCATAATTTTACTTTTGAATGTTTTGTACCGATGACATTGTTAAACGATACTAAGTAAGGCGTCGATTAAAACAAAATGAAATATATTGTTTACCGATTACTATATTACTACGCCGTTTATTTGCACTTCTTATTCTTGGTATAATATCAATATCTAATATCAAGATAAGCTTCGGTAGATCATATCATGCACATTTCTATTGGACCGTTCCAGAATGCACTGACAACGCATATGGTGGCAATTGTTCTTTGACCTGTGGCTGTATTCACAACCATACAATTGAGCCAAGCCAGTCATGTGACCGAGTGACAGGCCAGTGTCTGTGTAACAAGTCCTGGTCTGGAAAGCGGTGTGAGGTAGACGTTAACGAGTGTCTCAGTGAGAGAGTCTGTGGTCAGTTTCCCTTCTCAGGCTGCCTGAACCTACCTGGTACATATACCTGCGACTGTATACGGGGGTATACTAATGGTAGCAACGGGAAATGCGTTAAAGGTGATAGTTTTTGTGTCAAGTTTTTTATTTTAAAATAATTGTCGTAAATTCTTTAGGCGTTGTTATGATACTGTTTTATATATGCACGAGGGTGCACATTCAGTTCGTGTACTATAACATCATTGTGCAAAACAACATAACCCGATGTGTGCTGTTAAAGAATTAAACGCGCGGCTGCTGTTCTAATTTGGTTGAAATTTTAAAAGCATACCTTCAATTTTGATTTTTAAATAAACATTGCACAACAATATCAGTCAAAAAAGGAGAGAAATTAAAATTGGTGTAGGATATCCCGTCAATTCATTTCAATGAATAACACTTTTGACTCACTGTTTTATTAACAAACACGTTTTGAAATAAATTTTGTTGGTGTTGTTAAATTTCTTTTGCAGATGAAGTAGAACGTATGCCAGAGATAAGAAACGGTAATAATTTAACACCGAATAATTTTACCCTTCTATGGACGCACTTGAATAGATGAATACCTATTAAAGAAAATCTTTTCAAAAGTAAAATACTATCAAAACTGGCATTTATGAAGAAACTCTCTCTCTCCCTCTCTCTCACTCACTCTCTCTCTCTCTCACACACATTCTCTCACTCTCTCGCTCTCTCTCTCTCTCTCTCTCTGTCTCTCTTTCTTCCTCTCTCTGTATTTAGATAAATAAAAATATATTGTACTTATAAAAATCCATTAAAATAAATTGTAATTTAGGTATGTTTTTGTCTACAACATTGTTATTTTAAGGGGTTTTTTTCTTTAAAAGGTGAAATCCAAATCTTTCTGGAAATAATACTGGCAGTTGACCTCCCTGCAGATACTGATCTGAGCCTGTCAACAACATACAAGTCCTTGGAAACGAGGGTTCTTGTAGCAGTAAGTATAGTTTCACCGTCATTTTTAATAATAAGCCTTCTTCATGTTATGTTATATGTTATGATTTAGCCTCAATAATCAAGTTATGGTGCAGTGACTTGTTATGGTTAGCCCAAGTCGTTATTCTGTCTTAAAATTGGTGTTTTATAATGGTGTTGCTTTAGTTTGCAGAGTTTACTCTTACATAGAAGCATTTAATGCCAGCATTCTTTTACAAAATTGTGAACATCGTTTCAGATTTAACTTAACAATGATAACATTTAACATTTATACAAGATTGGTGGTTTGACTTTTATCTCAACAAACAGAATTGTAAACTATAGCCTAAAGATTTGAAGCTAAATAACTACATTTAAATTCAAACTCGACGTTTGCAATTACTTGCGTACGCTCCTTATACCATATTGCGATTAAGGTGCACTTCCGTTAGCGAAGCATAGCTGTTTTATGTTTCAGGTGTACCTGTTCTTCAATGCAACAGTTCCTAAGATTGACATATTTATACACGATATAAGGTAAAGTAAAATACATTATAAAATATACACTAGCATTAATAAACACATGCATGTGTAATAGTTCCCCCAGAGAGGAATTGTAGGATATAGTTAAAATATTTAAGAAATAATATTGTTTTGAAATTGCTGTAACAATATTAAGGATATATATGTACCAGCTGTATAAGCCGAGTCAAGTAACTGCACACTAACCACGATATACAATATGACCGAAAGAAACTATACTACATGCATTTATAACTAAACAAGTTGGATCGTAAAGCGCACTTGAACATGTTTTTTCAATTAATTTTCTCAGCTGTTTGATTGTTTTGATATATGAATAAACATATTATTATATAGGATTTTATTGCTGTTGCTTTTTTCTTTAAGACTTGGAAGCTTGATTGTCAATGCGTCTCTCATATATAATGATACCGAAGAAGATTCACAGCTGATTGGACGGCTATTATCCATCATGTCTGTAAAAGGAAACCTATTCTTTGATCAAAACTATGTCACAGCGACCCTAAGTAAGTTCAAATATATTTTATTACATCTTCTAGTTTACATAAAAGATTCGTTATTTATCAATGATCTTGATCGTAGTCGTAAAACCTTTCATTGTTGGAAGATTATATTGGTAAAAAATGTCGATACATGTGTATGATTAGACCATTTTAATCAAAGTATATGCTCCAATTGGCTTAGGAGAAGTGAATGCTTTTTTCAAACCTATTTTAATATGTTTTAAATGACTGCTCATATATGGTATCTTAATAAATTATAATTTAATTAATAGTACCGTCAATTTCCTTATTTTAAAAGATACTCTCTTAAAGTAATACACTGATATTTTATATATATACTTTAGGTGGAAACTTCAATAATCCGTGTGAAGTAAGGACAGCAATTATAAAACAATGTCCAGAACACTTTTCATGTACTGTCACGAATGACTTGCCCATTTGCAGGTATGCAAATATAATGTTTATTCATCTCGTTTTAAATAACGCACAATATCAATGTACATTATGTAAATTTCTTGTAGATATGTTAGTATCTCTCGCATATTTCACGAAGCATTAGATCTAAGTTTTATATTTGTTTTTAATGTATACGATCTAAAAGGATTATGAAGCCTTACCCTTCATAGATAAAACATTTTCATAATTGGTCGACTGATACCAATATACTCATAAAGATATAAATAATATTTTTTTTGTTTTCAAAATAAACAAAATAAACATTTAACTTCTGTTTCAGAGAAGATACTTCAGCAGGTAAATGCACAGTTTCTTATAACCTTTGTTGTATAACAAAAGTTTATATGGATCTAAGAAAATCTCTTTTAATATATACCATGTTGTTACACTGCCACGACAGACGAAATAAGTTTTTGTTGTTTTCTGTGACAAACCCTAACATGAACGGCATTGTTATTTCCAGCTTTGTTGAGTAAAATAAATCGTACCTGGGCCTAACCACTTTCGCTACAACGGTCAACATAAATAAAGCTTCCTTCGCATAATTTCTTTCGGATCTGAAAGCTGCAGGTTATTAGGACTGTCAAATGTATTTCTGTTGACGTACATTGTACATTGGTATCTAAGTGCCATCTTACCAAATGTACAGGGGCGCCCGCGACCAGATGGTTCAAAGTTTTACCTCTTGGGTTCGAGTCCCAATCGGTGCATTGGGATGTCTTCCAGCTAACAGCGGTGTGTCAGTTGTTCTACCCCGACACACGTTTAGGGCCTTCCTTCACCAATAACTAGAGGGACGTCGATATTGGGACGGTTATCTTTTCGGTGCGATGCAACATATAAACAACAAAAAACATGAGCACGATATTGCAATCGTTTTCAATTTTTATAACGTGTTTGATTTACATACAAATAAATTATTTCTTGCCAATCTATTTTTCATACCTGTTCTAAATATAAATCTCCTCTCACGCGAATATAGTGTAGTTTTGTTTTACATGACGCCATGCCTTTGCTTTTATTAAGTAATATCTAAAACCTTTTAAAACGTCATCATCTGGACTGTTTTGTTTTAAATTATTATTATGTTTTATGTTTTGTCTTTGAGAAAAAAACTCAGCAATTGCACGGTAAGAGCTCTGCAAACCGGTTTAAGAACTCCAGTCATTTCTTTTCGTCAGCTGACCATACAAAGGCGATTACTGTTGGATTAGGTCATTTATGCCATGTCTCTTGTCAGTGATTTTGTCCCTTTTGCATTTAAGTATCACAGTTTTGCTTTACTTTTTTAAATTAAATACATATTGAAATACGCAAAGAAACATTCCGTTTCGTTGAGTACATTTTATTTAATTTGATACTCGGTGGGCATTGTTCTCTTTATTTTTTATGATATGAATTTATTTATCTTCTCCTAGATGATTTCGCTCTGTACGTTGGTTTGAGTGTTGGCATATCTGTGTCACTTCTGTGTCTTTTTGTGATTGGTATATGTATTGGTATGCTTCGAAGGTGGAACAATATCAAGAAACTTGATAGAAGGTAAAATAGTATTATTTCAAATCATATTGTCGACATTTATGTATTGTTAAAGTGAGTGTATAAACCAAATGTATGTAAATAGAAAAATAGGTTATATTTGCTTAAATTCGCATATTGAAAGTATATGAGCCAATAGTCAATCACTGTTATCAACTTGTTAACGAAAAAAAAACTTAATATTGTTAGTGCAATTGCAGTAGTATTTTAAAATATTAAATCACAATTATAATAACAGTTAATAGTACCACGACAAATGCAATTACAACTATGAATATAACTGAAGCTGAACTGCAATCATTGTTTAGCCAAGTCCATGCAAGCGCAGCGAGGGAAATAAGGAACCATAATGTGTCTCATCACCACGTAACCAGATCACACAGATTAAGGAATGAACCAAGGAAATCAAAAGGATTAGAACCAACGACAAGAGCTAGACAAGAACCAAATGAAGAGCACATGATTGGACCAAATAAAGGATCGCGCCAAATTGGACTATCTCAGCCAAGGCCTTTCCAATTTAGTTCCGGCAGTGAACAGTTGTCTGGTGATAGAATGTTGCACAAATGCCCAGTGATGAATCCTACTTTCGTTAGGAATAAATCAAATGAATTGAGAGGTGAGAATTCCCAGCATGTATCGTTGATCTGTATTTTTATGACTCACTGGCGTTATGATCATTTTCAAAGAGAAAAAAATGATATATAGAGATTGTATTAATAGTTAGATTTTATCATGTATTTCACAAAACCTGGTTTCATGTTTTTCAATTATTTAGCCAAATGTTAAAATAATCTAAAGAGTAAGTAAAGATAATACATACATAAGAAATATATGTGCATACGATTTAGACATGTATTTTCAAAGCATTTTCTATTATTTTTTTTTGTTACAATTAATCGTTCTAATTCTATCAATGTCTCTTTAAAAGTTAAATATCCTTCACGGCAGTTTACAAATTGTCGCATTTCACATAAGGATTATCACGTCTGTGTTTTCTCATGAAACTTGCTTTTCGTGCGTTGTTATTAAGTGATTTCTTTATGTAGGGCCCACACGTTTGGTTAGAAAACGAACATAACTAATCTTTGTTTTAGAATTCGATCCAGAAGAAGGCAGCAACAGTTTGGTTTGGAGAAGAGCTATTTGGACACAGCAACAGGAGGTATAATATTTTTTCTTTAATAATTTAATAAATATTTTTAGATAATTCTAGTATTTAGTGGCATAAAAAAGTTATTTCCTTAAATAGACATTATTCTACTAACTAGTTAGCTGTGTTTTAATACACAAGAAAACAAAAGTGATGTGTTACATACAGGATACGACTTCTGCTAAAAAAACATCTGTTTTTATTTACAAAATCGTTATTTATTTATTTATTTATTTATTTGGGTTTTACGGCACACCGACACTTAACAGGTCATACGGCGCCGAATACAAAGTTAAATGTGAATAGAGCTTACAAGATCGAGTCTGTGCTTATACATAACAATATGTTATAATCTAAAATAGGTGGCTGACATTGAATTAAAAGTGACGTTCAGCAAAATGTTAAAATGATTCTATTTGGTATTTTAGCATATGTAACCAATATAAAAAAACAGTTTCATAAGTATTATTTTGAATCATTTTTATCAGCCTGTGTGCATTAGGTAAAGTGCTGGCCCCATGTGCCGAGGCTGCAGGATTTTATGATATATATATATTGTCAATATAATTGTATCAACCTTTATGGCATACCAGCCGAACAAAGGTTCACTGCATCTTCGTAAATGTTATTTGCATAATAAGACGTGTCCATAAATAGTTTAACTAACCAATCTCCTTTCTAGGCCAGTGCACCATTCCATATCCCTCGATCAAATATTCGACCAGACAAGTTTTAACTGTTGAGCCAACACTTCTGAACAAGGTACTTATATATAACCTATATTTTTTCTGTCTCGTGACATCACAAAAATATTTTGTTATGAAATATTCCTTTGACAATCCAGCAAATATACTTAATATGTTAAATTGACAAAGAAATACTGATAGGAGACTTAACAAAAACAGTGACCATCTTGGACAGGTCAGCCAAATAAATGCGAGGCAACTAGCAGTCAGTTGCAATATTGGGAGAAAATTTATAAGAACAAGAAGAATATATAAAGCAACAAAACAAAGTACCTGCAATATGTAAATTATGAACATATTATTGAAGCATCAACAACTCAGTAATTCCTAACGAAAAATGGTGATCTGAATGTTTATATATGCTAATTCTTAATAGTAATTATTTACATTATTTTCGGTAGTCATGGTAGATAAATCAGAACGTTAATTGGAACGAAGACAGTTATATCTATTTCGGAATAATATCGCCAAAAAGCATTCGTGGTGTCAAACTTGATTCTTACATAATGTGGCTTTGGGTAGAAAGGAAAAGTGTATAAACAACGTCACACACCAAGCAGTATAGAACAGTCTGCAGCTAATAGACTAATATCTGCCTGCAGGCCATTGTAAATTGTAACTACACCATGTTTCAAAAACACCTGACATCTGTTTACGGATCAATAACCGTTTAAGTCCTGATTTTTTATACACATTGTTTTTTTAAAGTTTGGTTCCCAATTACATCTTCCCATGGAAAGGATGCTACAACCAGATACCATTCTCTAGTAACATTGTTTTCTTGATTCAAAGAATTACTTTCATTTATAGTAAACAATTTCGTGTAGTTTTTCTGATATAAACAACACTTCTCTCTCTTCTAAATACTGCATGTATGTGGGCATTATGTTTCAATGACGTCACTACTTTATTTATAACTTATCAAAGAAAACGTCATTTTCAATGTCAACGTGGACATTTTTATTCAAATAGATCAGTTTTCTTTTCTTCATTGCTTGCATTTGAAAAGTGCGAGGTAAGCGCTCTGTAAGACCGGTTTTAGCACCCCATTCGGTCCATTTTGCCGACTGACCGTACCAAGGGGGTAACTGTTGAGTTTGCTCTTTTGTTTTTTTTTTGGTAAATGACTCCTCACAGATGTGTTCTTACTTCTACATTTCGTTTGGTGAATACCTTTTGTCCTGTACCTTTACAAATGTTGGTATATGTTGCAATTCTTATGGGACTTTGTCATATTCTTATTACAAAATAAACCAGTGTCGTGTTGTTGTTTACGTAAAGATAAAAGTTCCCTCTAAATATACCTATGATCGTGTCGAAAACTTTTGATTGATATTTCAATGTTGCAAAAGTAGACTTAGAGTATTATCTCACATATTTACAAATAGTCCAGTTAATTTATTCAACGTCGCCTTACTTCTTTAATTCTTAATTGTCTTTTATTGCGTATGTATTAAATTTCAAATATTTAATTAGTAATATTCTAAATGACAATTTATCGACTATTAATGTTTGAGATAATGTTCTTCCTTGACCAGATGTTCATAACACGATATTGTACAACACCTATGTTTATGTATTCCCTTCACTTTTTTCAGTACGAAGCAGGTGTGAAGATGGTCAAAAAGACAAACGAGCACATCTCATCGGACAGGAAGTGATAACCAGCTCTGACATGAAGTTTTATTACTAAATTGAACTTTTTTGACTAGTTAAAATCCGGTCTGTTCAACCAATCAGTGTTTGAAGGGAATCCTATTTGTGAATTAAGAAATGTAAAAATAAATATATAAATAATGGATAACATCACAGATGTACAAAAACGCATAGCTTAGTCATTTAGTTAAAATGAATTGCATACAATACAGTTTCCGTGTCATTATACTTTGGAAACAATCAAACGACAATAAAAGTGAACATTTCAGGGGCCCAGAAGTAGGTTATATCTGTTTCCCCCTGGTGGTTTATGCAAAACTATACTTTAATCAAACAACGCTCACATTAAGGTTTCGGCAAATTGCCATCTCCAAGAGTTAAACACAAACAATTGTTCTCTTTACATATTTGCAAACGTTCCTGGGTGCCACCATATTAGAAGACACTGAAACGACGTTAACGTCATTTAATGACAACAACGTTTTACTGCAATTTCCTGAAGTCAAATAGCATAGCATTTTGGCGCGCATTGCAGCCCAGCGGTGGGACAATTTGTAGTTTAAAAATCCACGCTGACTCATTTATTTGCTTCTCAGTGTACATTCTTTTAAGAAAAGTGAGACGGAGGTCATCTGCGGAGTGAACTGGCTACGAACAATGACTGTTAATGGGCTTGCCACTCTTCTGTCGTACATCAGGCAGGTTATCGTTCATCGTTTAAATGCTACAACGGGAGGTTTGTCCAACACATGCTTTATATTCTCCAATCGGTTCAACACTTTGGTGTGTTTGTATACAATCTTATGCACATCTGGAAGAAGAACGGGATATGTTAACACATAAGTTACTCTATCATGTTTTCGCCTGTCATTCTTTCTTTTCCCATGAAGTGACTGTCTAAGGCATCAACCTCCGCAAGTTGTGACTCAACCGCTTTGCCACTGTATTTTCTCTTCCGAAGTTTGTGACTGAGAAAAATATATGTAAGGCAGACACATAACCAGACAAGGAGAAATGAACTAAATGAAACTATGGAAGTTTCAATACAGAGATTCATATTTAGCTAACCGTGTACATAAAACGTAATGGAAAAGCATACTGTTGTATCACATTAAATGCATTTATATATATGTAACCATGTTCTTATATTAACTTCTTTTCAACATGCTATTTAATGTTATTATCAGCATACTCCATTACACCCTTCATGCAGCCATAAAAATGTAACCAATGCAATATGTCTAACAGTTGCCCCTTTATCGCGTGAATATAAACCTTACATTAAACCATAATACTATATTAAATGACTTGCACAACTGTATGTATTAATAAGTCATACATGCGACATACACCTGTTATGTTGTCAAGATGCAACAGTTTTATTAGACCGTACTTCATATTAACGAAATGAACAATTATGTAGCTAATATAATATATTCAACTACTGTAATAAAAGATAACCCTTTTATTTTGTTGACATATCTTTTGTAGTAATCATATTTAAATGTCTTCAGTAAACACATTTTACATTACCATTACACTTCTTTGCTTTAATTTCCCTTAATATATAATATTCAACTACACTAACCTTTTGGTCACGCCATTGTTTTCAATTCTCTAATACGTTAAGTAGATTTTGTATATATTTCTAAGCAAGTTGTCATGGTAACATAGAAAGATCAAGCACATAACGAAGCAAATAACCATGACATACACTGACAGACTACAATCTGCTTTAAATCAAATTATAAACAGTTAAAATGAAAAGCATGATACTGACAGTATTTAAGGTTAAATTACTAAATCAATTTGATATCTTGCGCCAAAAGCACAAGTAGCTTCATCATGAGTTTAATCTTTATATATACTATTAACCTTCTAACATTTAGTGTAAACTTTTATGCGAGTGACAGTTCCGTGTTTTGTTGATTAATGGGCCATTTTGAATTGTTATCAAACTAAATATGTTCAAACATATCTACTGTCAACATTGATGCATTAGATAAACTGGAAAGATTCAATTAGGAATCAAACCAGCCAATCATATGAGTTTGTTTTCTAGTATTACCGGGAAGAAAGTTATAAAAGAACTAAGTAATTTTAAGAACACCTCGGTGGTAATCAGGGAGGATGTACGCAGCAGAATGTCAATCTTCTGGAACGTATAAACAGTCATAAAGTAATATAATCGGGCTAGTCAGACGATAGAAAACATATCAGTTCTAATAACAAACAAAAGGAAAACTACTCGTTGACAGCAAACGGATCTACATCAGATTGCTGTTTCAACTGAAATATTTTGCGAAGCAAAGAAAACACACAAAAACTTAAAAGTCGAAATTCACATAAATAAAAACTAAAAATCTCTTTCTTTTTGTTATTAAACGTGTAATTTGATTTTGAAAACATCGTCATTTACACTGACTATCAAATACAAACGTTTGCCCGACCAAGTTTAATATGGCCGTGCCCATAATGTCGATTTTTTCTCCAGATTCTTCAACAAAACGTTAATCAATGTATGCAAAATAAACTTATTTACCTTCTGGCTTACAGATGATGTTGTTTTATTGAATATTATTGTTTACTTTATTAGACATTTACCTTTTACCTATTATAAGGTCATTTGAAAATAATTTCAACCGTCAAATTTCTGTAACAGAACAACAGAGAACAGAGTATGTAAATGAAATTAAAACGTTTGTTAAGAAGTATTTGTTAAAAGAATAAAATACATTGGGTTTATCAACAGCATTGACCGATTACATCTAATAACTTACCACAATGTTGACAGAAATCAAACTTCGATATTCTTCGATATGCACAGGGCAGGGGCGACAATCCAAAACGGAAAGATCTAATATATCTTTTACAACGTAAATGCAAGTCAATAGACATGCTACAAGATAAATCACTTAACTGTGGGGGTGAAAAAACATCAAACAGGAAATCTCCTTATTGTTAACTACAAAATGATTTTAAATATGGATCTTGCAATGATGCTCCTGCAAATGTTAGCAAGTACTCAGATAATGTTATCTGATTATATAAGCAGATTTAAATTTGACTCTTGACTTATTTATCGATTTACAAATCAATAATCTCACTGCATCAGAGATGGTCGTATATGCTTAAAGCAGATGGTATTTGTGTATTTTCTTATGGCAGAAAATATTTGGTTATCATACAAAAGTAGAGACGACGTTTTTATAGCTGAGAATACTGTATATTAATCTGTGAGAGTTTGTATAATTTAATTTCTAGACGAAATTGAGGTTGCAAGTAGCAATAAGACTTTAAGCGTACGTGCTGAGCGTTACTTTGAATGGCAATTTGTTTATGCAAAAAAAAACTTACCTTTAGAGTTCTATTATTTTATTTTATGTGTATTGTTTCAGTTTTGATAAGAAATAGATATCTTGAAAAATCAAATCAAAATATCTAAAATATAAGAATGAAAATGTTAATTGAAACTAAATAAACTTCTGAAATACCATAATAAGAATATAAGACAAAGTCCTATAAGGTTAACATCAACGATTCTGACATTGTTGTCATCAAAATTCATAATAAAAGGTGTGGTCCACAAATATTATTACCTTAAACAGCATTAGATGAATACTATAAGAAAGTAATGTATTTCATCACAAAACGTTCTTAATGTTTAAACATGTATTTCATAGTTTCGTAATAAGTGCTATACTACGACTATGTGTTTGCTAAAACATTTAAAAATGTCAGACGACGTCACAGTTTAAACACATTTGAAAAAAATATTAAGTATATGTACACACTTTATGTGATCAACCATATCTGTTTATGATGTATATCTATAGATATAGATATATATACACATGTAACATGTAAAATAAGAAGGCAAACATTATCCATAGTCATTGTCGCCGCGCAAGTAATTGTTTCAACAAGAATAAGAATATATGACAAAGTCCTATGAGCATTGCAACATGTATCAACAAACAAGCGAAGTGTGGCGCTTTCGTGTACCGAAATTTCGGTTATTATAAATGTTTGGTGACTATCAGAATAAATAATAAATTACTTTAAAATGTAGTTATATCATCCTTAGCAGTCACTCGAAATCATTGTTTTTTATATGCTTATGTTGTTGTTTTTTTTTGTTGTTTTTTTGTTGTTGTTTTTTTTTTTTTTTTTTTTGTAAATTGCATTTTTACGACGATGTACTATGTACAAGCCAAAATAAATGTATGGTCTTATGTTTTTATATGAGAACCTCTTATCATGCTACCAAAGAAAATTTATCCCTTCTTAATCTGGTTTTGACCAGTGTGTACACGCTTTTGATGCAGTAGGGGAAAATCCTGTCTTATCAGTCAGTTTTCAAATTATATTTGGTTCTGTCGTTCCATATCGAAATTGTTGATGGCAGACATAAACATTCATCCCTTATACTTTTAGGCATGATGATAATACATACACATAAAATATGGAATTAATTTAAGTTTCAAAGAAGTAGTTGTGTAGCTTGTTCATCTTTGTGTTATTTTGTCTTTAGCTTTAATTTTATTAATGCATTACTTGTAATTAGAAGAAAGCTGGACTTATTAATCGGATAGAGTAATAGTTCTCTATTCAGGCCTACTTTACCCGATGAGTAAGCAGAAGTATGATTATTTATGATTATATTCCCGTGTTAATACCTTCTCATGAATAGGGACTGTTAACATCTCGAGTCATTCTGACTGCAGTTGAGAAATTGATGAATGAGTCTATTATCATTACGTATTTAGGAACTAAAACGGGTTTATGACGGAAAAATACATTACTACTGTGTATCCTTTACAAACGTCAGACGCTATCTGTGACTGCAATTTAAAAATTATTAACTTAAATGTTTTGCTGTTTTGATGGTTTCTTATAAGACGTACCACTGTCTGCCAGTAGATTGGCGGCGACCTTTGATGCTTATGCTTTTTTGTACCTACTGTTCCTTTTCACCAAAGGGACAAAAAGATATTTCAAGCTGTCTCAGTGTATAAAACCTCAGTCTAGAAATGAATAGCCTTTTAAAGAGCTAATGTCATACTCACTACGGCTTTGGCTCATCATATTGACGAAGTCAGTTCGACATTTCCAGGTATCTTTTATTTCCAAACAAGAAACATTCTTATATATGTGGGTCGTATTCATTGCCAGAAATGAAGAAACGCGGTCTCACTATGAATAATACAGGCATTGAAATTTATCTGGACAATGATCACAAGGAAGTGATTGAAAAGTCGATTTTACTTCAAATTGACTATTCTGTGATTGATATAATTGTAAAGTACATTTGCTTCGAGTTCTTCGATTAAAAATGAAACCAGCAAAACGTATGTCTTTAATCTGTTACTGCATAACGTCTACTCTGTCTGTAGCACGGCTCGTGATTATGTAGATAAGAAATTTTTAAAAAATATTTTACTAATAATAATTCGTATTATTTGCTATTGCATATTAACATATTATAGGAATAAACAATAGCTTTATAAACATATGTAGGTACAGAGAATTAAAAAAGTTTTCTGTTTATCGTGGTCCATAATGAGACAAAAAATGTAAGTCCATTCTTAATTTCAATTTTACATTATTCATTAAAACTACTGAGAGAATCATTTTATTAAAGAATGTCAAAGCGTTCATTATACTCATTTCTTGTTGAAGCATAAGAGATTGGTAGATGCTGCACATACAGTGGTTATTTCGAAGTTACACATTTATCTGCCCATGGAAAATCAACAATACTTAATTTTGATGGGTGCGTCGTAATATCCTTGCGACATAACAAGTTAGTTATATATTACATTGGGAAAGTGACCGCTTCCACATAACTCATCATACACACACCAACTATAATTGTATATTCAATATATTTTGATGACATTGAAAGATCAGTAGATAAAGAAATGTCCCGTAGCAACATGTTAGTAGATTGACTCTTTTATAACCATTAGCTGCATATTATTCTAAGCCAAAAACTTATCTAAAAGTTAACGAATATTTTTTAATCATAACACCTCGATAGTAGATAATGTCTTTTAAAGTCCCCTACAAAATATAAGAGACAGGTAATTTACTTATAAAATAACCAACTTTTAATTTTGAAATATCTGAATTAGGTGGATATTAGATAGATAAACAGAGAAAATGGGTGATGTTTTTGTGGCTTGGCATACGAACTACGCCAGTCTGTCAATCAGTATAACGGTTAATCTGAGAATCTGGTAGTTAAGAGTTTACAGCTTATCCATAGTTTGTATGGGTGACCTTGGTATTCTGTCTGGCGACCTCGCTTTTTTACATTGCTTGGTTCAATATAAAACGTTCAATAACTGAGAATTCCATATTATCCCCGTTAGCCAAGGTGTTTTACTTGTTATCTACCTTTATCGGATAGTTTAATCCCTTTTGTTGACGTCTCGACGGCTGACGGGTGTTGATTGGCGGTTTGTCTATTTTTCGTTGTGTTTGTGGTGTTGGTTGTGCTATTGTTGCTGCAAGAGTTTTTGTTTTAGTATTTGGAGGTTCCAGTAAGTGACTCTGTTTCTGCAAGTGCATCGATTTGACATTTGTCTTTATGACTGATGAGTAAGTCTTCGCTTAAGTTTCGATTAGTTTTCTTGTTTTGGGATAGGATATTTTGTTGACTGATTTCATTCTCATGGTTGTTTCTATATAAGACAAAGTTCTATGAGCATTGCAACATATACAAAATATTTAAAAGACACAGAACCGAGGAATTCACTTGCATGCAAAATGTAAAAGTGAGAACAAATCTGTGATGAGTCATTTAATAAAAGGAGCAAGCCCAGCAGTTACCGCCTGGGAACGGTCAGTCGGCAATATGCGTGTTACATTAACAAAAAGAGATCCGTTCTCAGCTTTTAATATCTTTTGGTTCAACTATGATACTTTACAGTGATTGTTTAATGGCAAATGAAGACATTTTAGATAAAGGTTTTAGATCTTTTTTCTCTTGTAAGTACAACAAACTTTGGAAATTTATCAATCACTTTTTTTATTTTTAGTCACGTACGTTCGGTCAATGTCGTTTTAGACTTTGTCATATATTCTTTTTTTTAGAATATTGTAAGCCATGGAGGACAGAAAGCTGTTCAACATGTGCCATCCCCTTCCAAACAAGCCTAATAATGGAACCTTATCCGGAGTGGAAAAAACGTGGTCAAGGACGGTGTTTTATAACAACACAGGGTGATAACATATAAATCGTTGGCTATCTCGCGGGTTATCAGAGTCCCCATCTGTTTCACAGGGCTCCATGCACGGCAAAGGCATGGTGCATTTTCGGCGGGGTTTTACCGCTCTGTATGGAAATCAAGCTATTGCCATCTTAGTAAGCTTAGCATACACATCCATCCTTAAACAAAGCTCTGTAAATTATTGAATTGGCAAAATAAAATGGAACCCTCATTTAACACCCACTCTTAAGCAGATGCTTTGAGAAAAATCTCAATACCGATATATGTCAATGAAGTGATTTCTAGGACTTGCATCTTTGCATTAGCCAAAATAAGAAGAGCACACTTAATCAACATCCAAGTCCAATTTGGACACACATTTAAGAATGTTAGATCAAATTCATTACGGCCTATTGCGAATAACAATTAGTTACGACAACACCTGGAATAATACGTGGGATATGTTCAATCTTTTTATGATAATCGGAACCAAAAATTATACACGAAACCGAAAAGAAGTATAGACAGGGAGAATACTGGCATATAGCTTATTGCCGGTCTTCGTGAACAGGCGTGGCCTTAAAGAATGTCGGGGCGGCTATATGTAATCGTTTCTGGAAATGACCTATGAGTGGCGCCATGTTGTTTTGTAAGGAAGTGAGGTGAGGCGCCTTCATGCATTTAATTTCGGATGTTATTTAACTTTGCTGAGAATCAGAATTTAGATTGTTGTAGTTTAAAATGTTGTCACTTGAAATTGTTATCGTTATGTTCCATATATGTCTGATCTCTATTCGCGAGATACTAGTTTACATTTTTACTAAGATTGAAGTAATAAGATTTTGTTTTCGTGGCTGAATTAATCCCTAAACGCTACTGGTTATTTGGGAAGATGCGATGGCAAAGCTTTATGCTTATAAATGTGGAATTAATTATTAGAAACCAGAAATCTCGAGAAAAAGTATGGATGTCGTATAGGCCTTTTTCTGAGACCATAGAATGGTTAAAACTAAATAAAAGCAAAACCCGACCCATTCAATAGGTCTTCCAAGAGGTTACAAAAAGGTGCCAAAATTATAGTTAACACTGAAACTGAAGTGTACGAGCAGAAACTGCACATATGCAGGAGCCCCACATTGCACAAATAATTATTGTTCAGATAGTATTTTTTTGGAACACAGTATTATGTATACAATGAACAATGATTAGCATTTCCTAAACTTAAAAGTATTTTCTGGAACAGAATAGTATGTATACAAAGAACAATGTTTAATATTTCCTAAACTTAACCTACTTCTGACATTTAAAGTGAAATGTTAGGTTTTATGAAATCTTTTGCAAATATCACAATTCCGTTAAATCTTCAAAAGATTAAATTTCAATTTGCCTACTTCTTACTTTTATTTTTCCATAGTAATTATGAAAGGGTGTAGCATGTCAAAGTATGAACACGTATTATTTCAATGTGTTTTCATAATATGCGTAATGAGCTACCTTTGTAGTTACACACTTAATGCATGTTATAACAAATTGTATAATAATATTAGCTGTTAGTGAAAATAAAATAAATAATACCCTTAAGATCACTGATGCTTGAACATTTTGTCTGCAGTTATACACTGCTATGCCAGTAACATTATAGCCGAAAAAAGCAGCCTTATGATCCAAATGAAATTATATTTACCAAATAAAGGTTGCTAAAACCTAACAGCGTAAAAACACTTTTATCATATTACAGGTCCGTTGTTCTTGCAGGGATACCTTTCCCCGCGTGAGTATATCGGTTGCCAGGGACCGTTGCCTGGCACCATCAATGATTTCTGGGGGGATAGTGTGGGAACAGAATGTTTCAATTGAGGTCATGCTGACATTGTGCATGGAAGAAAAGAAGGTAGTCACAAAATTAGTGATTAATTATTTATTTTACAATATTTTTTTATATATTTTTTATACATTTTACCTTCTATCAATAACGAACTATATATGTGTTAAAGCGACAGCAGGCAACATATTTATGGTTTTTTTCCTCTGCTTTCTCGTTCAGTCTTTTGGAATGCTATCCTATGCAAGAATACTTACACAAATCAGGGTTGTTTTATCTTCTATTTAGGTCACAAGTGAGCAGTACTGGCCCAGAGCAATTAATAAACCTAAACAGTTTGGTGATGTGATACTTTAAGTAAGTTCACACACTTCGTTTGTTAACTACGATCACAGAGTTATTAAACGTGACTGCGTAAGTAGCTATGTGTAATTAATTTACATTTATTACCAAGCAAACAGTTCACATATATACTATATTAAAGAGACGTTCTCAGCTTACAAACAGAATAAAAAATAACCATTTAAATAGGGAGTCATTGCTTACATTTTTACTAGTTGAGTCTTACTGTCTATTGTGGACGTCTATTTAATGTAGCAAAAATTATTATTGAATAGATTTTTACAGGCAAAAAACAAGTGTTTGTACAAATGACAAATCTTAAAGGCAGTGTTCACATCAAGACGTTTAAGGGTCTTATCTTTAAAAGAGATTCAAAGAAATTGTTAACATAGAATCACTGAAAATAATGATTTCTATTTAGTTTTTAACAAACAAAATCCGCTGCCAAGGCATTGAAGTATGCCAAAATATAAGTTCACATATTAGTTATATGATCGCATTTCCTTAAATTTCTCTTGTAAATTAGAAATAATACCTTTCCATTACGTTTAGGTATTTAGATTCATACTATCATCATATGTTTAATATGTATCATTAATTTGAATTTGTTAAATATAAATCTGCGCTCGGAAGTATGCCATTTTCTTGCGACTTCAATGTACTAAAGCTCTAGGACAAATTGGTATTTTAGGTCAAATCTATAATGGACCTGAAATTTCTAGAAAATATGAATTTTATAATTATGTTTGTTCAATGTTCAAACCAGAATGAAAGACTGAGAACCTTGGAGCACTTCCAGTTCTTAGGGTGGCTGAAGATGCCAACCATTCTCTGTTGGACTTCATCAGCAAGGTCCGCTGTCAAGTTCAGTCTCCGGAAACGTCCGGACCAATTATTGTCCTCTACAGGTGTGTAATATTCACCGACTCTACTTGATCCAAGTAGAATAGCGGGCAAGCAAGTGCTTGCATTCTTATTAACCATGCTATGCAGAAATATGTTGTTAGAATACACGAATTTTATCAGAAATTGTAAAGCTTAAATAAAGAGAGTGAACAAAACTGTGAAAACACGCGATACAATATAATCCGCAATTATTTGAAAAAAATTATCATGTTTCGAAATGAATCATACAAATAAAGATAACGTAAAGCGCTATACTTAAACAAAAGTTCAAAACGCAGAAACAATGCTGAATTGATGGATTCGAAGCTGCGACATTATTTTAAATGGTGACACACTAAATGCATTATTCCACTTATCGTGTCAAGAATGATGTGATGTTAATTTTGTCAAAGTAATATGATTAAATCCACTTGGTAAGGTCTATTCTTGTGTATTATCGGTTTTTACATAATAGAAGCACAATTAAAATAAGAAACCGCTATCCCTTTATTGCTCTTTATTGACACAGATGAAAAATGTATCAGCGACCTTATAATTGAGTTGTGCATTTGCCTATCGTTGTGTATATATACGTCCATAATCAGTTGTGCACACATTTGATGGAATGCTCTTTTGGATAAAACTCAATAACAATAGAATGAACTTCACGAAATCAAGCACAATTAGATTTTACTGCATATTTAATATTATAAAGACAATGTACGGTACGATTTTTTCCAAATATATTTACGATGGAATATTTACAATTCAACGCATCTTAACTTCAATTCCTAGAAAAAAATACTGTAATATAAAAACGAAAAAGATTTTGGGTTCGCTTTATATATCTCGGATTAATGCGCGCTGCTGAATTTAAATATAGTTACCTAATTTCGAAGTCCGAATCTAGAATCTATTTCCTTGTTAACAACTTTATTTAAATGTGTCGTCGAATGATCTTTTATACCAAAACATGTTGACTTCGATATATAGTTTTAAAAATAAACCGGGTATTCTGATATTGATCGAGAATAAGATGATCGCTTAATATAAGAATAACCAGGTCCGCGAAATTCATCATTTAACACTGTCGTCCGTGGGGTGTCTTTGATGCAATGTTTGGCAGCTGAGATGAGCAAACATTTAATCACAATGTCTAACATATGCTTATATAATTCTGCTGCTTCTTTCATTTACGCAATTGGCTCTCTCTTTGTGTGAGGAACTAGACGGAAATGATTTTTAATATGTGATAAATGACAAAGAAAAAGGAAAGATTTTGCGTGATGTTTGATTAATTTCTTCTCTTATGTGCTTATTAAAATACATATTCACCTAGTTGCAACTAACAGTAACACTTACAGCCTAGCCCTCGCCACCGCATCCCCCCCACAACACCACCCCTACATCGCCAATACCATTTATCGACAGCATATTTAATCGAAACATCTAAGAAGGACCTGCAGACAATTTAAATCAGCATTTCGTATCCTGATAATAAATTTTCGGAGCATAAGGGCAATGAAAGAAAGCAGCAATTTGCTTCTCCTTCGAAAATTTAAACAAGATCCATGTATAATTGTTAAAAGCGAAACCTAGTTACACCCAAGTTTCTACGAACGTGAGGTACTTCCTGCACAGTACTATTCGTAGGTAGTTGACGGTGTTATCCTTTCTTTTTAAGAGTCTGTTACTCCTACTGACTTCAACTACAATAAACAGACAGAATTTAGCGCGACATTATTTCAGGGATAAAAACAAGAGAGCCATAATGGCCCTATATCACTCACCTGAGTGCCGTAGACATTTAGATTAAATTAGCAAGGAATATCAGCAAACAGACAAAATAAGTGTAACAAATGTAAACAAGCAAATTTAAACAATCAGTTTCAATTTCATGTATACCTTGACGGATCGACGTTCTTTTGATAGTCTTGGCGTAGAGCTACCCTAGGAACATATGTGCCAAAATATCAAGGCTGTAGCTCTTGCAGCTATTGACAAGATTTTCAACGTTTTCTTAGATAACCATATAAGGAAAACGGGCATTCCCTGGTGGCCATGTTTTGTATAGCTCTTTATTCTGAAAAGAAATGTTTTCCCGTATCTGCTGAAGGTTTTATGATTTCTTTAATTTGGCCAACTGAAGTTGACTGAAACATGGCGCCTGACACCGGAACCTCATATGAGCCAAACAAAAACATTGTTATAGGGACAGTTCTTCTTAAAAGTGATGTCACGAATTCATAAGATGTTCATAAGATGTTTGTCGTAGGATAGAATACATACATTTAGCCACGCATTTGCATGCATCTCGATATCTAGTGATTTCAGCTTACCTGATCATAGCTGAAAGACATATGCAGCTGAAGAATGATGCAGACATTTAAAGCACACCTATAAGCTCCACATTGACCACCTCAATGAAATAAGATCTGAACAAGTTGTTAGGATCCGTACCAGAGGCAACATTAATACAGGACTTAAGAGTTACAAACATACCTTTACCTATTTAAAATACTAAGCCGTTCCAAATGTCTGTGATTATGACATCGTATTCACACAAAATTCCACAAGAATTCTTAGAAAGAAGGAAAATCCTGCTGTGCGAACTGAAAACTCTTGAGGACCTGACATAGAAGCAACTGCAACATCTTTTTAGTACATCTATTAACAGCTACTCACACGACACGGACGTAAATGATCTCAACAAAGGTAACCTTCAAATCACACCTACACGTTGCAGTCTGCCATGGGCCAATAGAAAGGTAATATGCCTCTCCAGGGTGCAGAAAAGATCTTATGTAAAAGCAGGCAACCAGGATAATGACCAGTGCTACAAAGACTTTAAGAGAAGTCAAGTGTAAAAGTTGAAGAGGCCATTATACATCTGTAAGAGACATTGTTACTGAAACAAATACTCAGTTAAGCTCTTAATATTAAGTTGAAGCAAGCGTTGTAACAGCAGCGGTGCTTCGTCATTGATTGCATTGACCCTAAGAAAAAGTCTATTTTTCTAAATAAACTTTTAGAAACGTCTTTAGCCTAAAGGACATCAGGACCCTTTCACCATGGTGGCAAACCTTACCTTGATAGACACTATTTAGTTATTGGCTAAGAGGAAGACATAATCTTTAAAAGTCGCTTGACCCCAAATGAAACATCATGATTGGACGTAATACGTACCGGATTTCTCGGAGATGTAGCTTATGAGGTCACACCAGCAACCCAGACATTCATGAGACAGTTGTAAGGACCGAAACAATTGGAAACTGGCTCATGTCTCAACATTATGTTCAAAATTAGACAGGTGCTCCCCTGCCAATAACATGCCCATTGTTCTGACTTTGGTCTGCTGTAGGTGATGGAACACATTATACATAGCCAGTCATTTTGACAAACACCACATCCGATCAGCAGCATGGCTTCAGAACGACAAGATAAGAAAAGAGAACCAGCTGATACTTCTAGCCATGATCTCATTGCCAGACTTGCTACGGGTTAACAAATATGGCAGTATTGCTTAATTTAACCAAGGCCTTTGAAAAATGTGCTACATATGCGCCAGTTAGCTGAGCTTAGACACTACGGCATCACATGCGAAATGTATAGCTGGCTCTAGACATTTCTTTCTGGAAGACGCAAACAAGTCTTTGTTAAGGGCTATATTCCACTTACACATCTTGAGTCGCACATGAAGCTACTATGTGGCATCGTTAATTCATGATGTACGTGCATCAATTATCACCTAGGTACAGCACCATAACAACTTTGTATATTGCAAAAGAATGCTGTTTGTAAAGGTAGAAAGACTCACCTGTGGATTATACAAAGTTCTATGAAGACTTTTACATACTACAGCAGCGAGAGAAAGTCTGAATGATGTTCTTTAACCGAAACACACGTGATGTTCCTCGTTGCTGCAAGAAAAAACAAATAGAATTCCTACATAGTACATTATACACGAGCAAGAGCTGATCTTGGCTGGACGAAGACGCGAGGACGCTACCTTGGCTTCCCCCTTGTTGTCGACCTATCTTTAAAATTAAAAGTCAATGTGAACTGTGAAAGTGCATCGTAAACAGGTATGGAACCAACACCCTGTCAATAAAGAGTGTAAATATATATGCAACTTTGATTTACTGTTTTTGAAGATATGTTTTACGTCGGTGGGCATGACAGTATATACGTTTTTTATAAAAACAGGAAATTAGATGTTTGAAACCAAGGCTGATATATACATTAGTCTATTAATGCCTAGGATATAATACTTATTCATATGTTTCGATAAAATATAAAAGTAAGTCGGTCTGCTTACAAAATATAAATACAGACTATTGAAACATATCAAATATTTTTGTGAAATGCTGACGTCGTTGGACTTAAATAAGGTAATCATTTTTGTATGACACAGAGCCCATTTACATTGAAATGCCACTATATATACTGTTTATTGACTAGTGGCATTTCAATGTGAGTGGGTGCTGTGTCATACTATTGAAATCTACGGGAGCTACAACAAGGTATATAATTGGCAAGGTATTGGGCATACAAAAAAATCGATGTTAATACAACCATGAAGCTAATAAGTACACTATTATTTTCTCGCTCAAAAGATAAAGCAGGTTAACTTATAGACCACATGTAACTGTTGTGATATGACAAGTAATAAACATATTATTAACTTTGTAAATTAATACATAAAAAATGAAAATTAAGCAGCTAACTATGTGCTCATATTTAAATATGTTCTTTTTAAACTGCACGTTTACTACTACTACTTATATTTCTAGTGCACTATCTACTGATCATTTCTTCTTCTTCGTCTCTTTCTTCCTTTTCTTCCTCTTCTTCTTCTTTGTCTTTTTCTTCTTTCAGTCTGCTTCTCTTCTACTTTTTCTTCATCTTCTTATCCATTCTTTTTGTATTTCTTCTTTCCTTCAAATGGGAGACGCCGAATAGTAGAATCGCTGATTTGTAACTTGTCTCTAATTTGTCGCGTTCATTCGAGCCCTGGCGGAGTCAAAGGATTTAATACGTGAAGGTATTACCAGGCTGTAATCTGGATGTTGAGAAATCTCAAATAGTGAAGATTTTAGAAATATGGTGACTTGATTTAAATAAATATTATGCAAAAATATTACAGGGATAAACGTTTATGAAAACGGTGTTACCTGAGTGTAGATGGATGGAGTTAACACAGTTAACACGGGCTCGGACGAACGTCATATCGAAGGCAGGCGTCCAATTTGGACGTTAAAAATTCCTCGAAGTTTATTGCGTCTGCAGAGGAAGAAGTCTATAGATGTCTGATGTATGAAGAACTTACCGGAACACGTATATCGAAGTCCTGCTGAAACTGCTTAGGCAAGGTAGAATGTGTTCAGTCCATAAAGCATGCTGCTGATCCGAGCTGCCTCGGTAGTTTGGTGGTTCCTAACACCATTATGCCAGGATGCTTGCTAAAAGTCTTGGCTCGGTGGGAGCGTTGCCCTCTTTTCCATGGGGACCATTCGCTTCATGGAGTAATTTGAACCAGTATTAGATATAAAGTTTTAATTATCTTTTAGATAATATGTAGCTATTTATCATATGGACCTTGTTTTTATGACAAATAACAAAAATGTTACAAACAAAAAGTGCAACCTACTTTACTTTACATAAATTATTGTTTATTGCTTTTAGTGAACGTCTGAATGATTCTGCGTACAGGCAGCTACGCGCCTGTTAGGTACCCTAAGACCCGAAAAACTGCTAAATGGCAATGACCTTTAACTGTACATGTAGCTTGACTGTGATTTTCTTATTGCTGCTTTACTCTGGCCTTTTAAAATATTAATCTAAATTTTCAAGTTTTCTTAAGTAAGTGAATCGACTTTTTTAAATTGCATGTCCTTGCATGTGCCTATAGGTTTAAATATTATTAAAGCAGAATATTTGCCGCCGTTGTTTTATTTTCCACTTAAAGTACTTAAAAGTCAGTGAAAAGATTTATTTTGCTTTTGAAATATTTCATCTGCACGAGAAAAAGTAGGGCCGCTATGTAAAGTTTTATACTGAACTGGATAAACTACATACCGTTAAAATTCTGATTTTAAATTTCACGTCCGATATTCACTTCCTCTTTCGAACAAAGGGTGAGTAAAGTTACAGACTATAATTGATGAATATAAAGTGGGTTTTGCTTTTCTTCACTAGACCTTGCAAAGACCACAACAGTTACGGTTTGATTATAATCGGGTACTGATATGTTACTAGTAAGTGCAAGTTTAACTATTTGCTGTTATTTTGTTTTGTTTTGTTGTATATAAAACACTATGATTGTACTGACAAAATTTCGTTCAGACAAAATGCACATATATTTATTCCATGAAAAATGATTACTTGCAGTCGAATTGATATAGGTTTAAAAAACATTTTGTTTTCACTGATAATTTAATTCAGTTCTGTAGAGTACGCTTCGGAAGATACCTTACTACTACTACTTCTACTACTACTACTACTACTACTACTACTACTACTACTACTACTACTACTATTACTACTATTAGACGCCAAATATTTGCATAGTTTACTACAGCCTGTGTGTTTAACCTGATTTTGTTGTAAAATTGACGACTTGTATCGGATTTTAATAAGGTGTATTTTACATTCAAAGATCCTTAATTTTAATTCTACAGGCGTTAACTAGTTAGAAATGTTACCCGGCTAAACGCGAATTGTCAGGTTAAGACTAGATCCTGAACAACCACCGCCCTGGTTAGAGCTGATCATAAACAACCCCCGCAATAGTGAGAACTGGTCATTTACAACAACCTAAATGGTGAAAGCTGATCACAAACAACCACCGCCCTGGTAAGAGCTGATCATAACCAACCACCGCAATGGTGATTGCTGATCGTGAACAACAACCCCCATGGGGACAGCTGATGCTGAACAACACCGTCCTGGTGAGAGCTGATCCTGAAAGACCACCGTAATGGTAAGAGCTGATCATGAACAAACATGAACAACCACGTCCCTGGTGAGAGCTGAACATGAACAACCACGGCCCTGGTGAGAGCTGATCATAAACAACAACCGCAATGGTGAGAGCTGACAATGAACAATCCACCGCCCTGGATACATGTGATCCTGAACAACCACCGACCTGGTGAGAGCTGATCATGGACAACCATCAACAACCACCGTCCTGGTGAGAGCTGATCATGAAAGACCACCGTAATGGTAAGAGCTGATCATGAACCACCGTCCTAGTGAGAGCTGACCCTGGACAACCAGCGCCCTGGTGAGTGCTGATCATGGTGAGACCTGATCATGAACGACCATCGCCCTGGTGAAAGCTGATCCTGAACAACCATGAACAAATACCGCTCTGGTAAAAGGTGATCATGAACAGCCATGACGAACCAGCGCCATGACGAACAACCACCGTTCTGGTGAGAACTGATCATGAACAACCACCTCCCTGGTGACAGCTGATCATGAACACCAACGTCCTGGTGAGAGATCATCATGAACGGCCACCACCATGGTACAATCTGATCATGAGCCACCATGAACAAATACCGCCCTGGTGAGAGCTGATCATGAACAAACATCGCCTTGGTGAGAGCTGATCCTGAACAAAAACCACCCTGGGGAGAGCTGATCCTGAACAAAAACCACCCTGGGGAGAGCTGATCATGAACAACCATGAACAACCACCGCCCTGGTGAGAGCTGATCGTGAATAACCACCGGCCTGTTGAGAGCTGATCATGAACAATCATGAACAACCACCGTCCTGGTGAGAGCTAATGATGAAAGACTACTGTAATGGTAATGGTAAGAGCTGATCATGGAAAACCACCGTCGTGGTGAGAGCTGATCCCGAACAACTATCGCATTGGTGGGAGTTGATCATTAGCAACCACCGTCATGGTAATAATTGATCCTGAACAACCACTGCCCTGGTGACAGATGATCATAAAAAACCACCGCCCTTGTGAGAGCTGATCCACCGTCCTGGTGAGAGTTGATCATAAACAACCACGGCCCTGGTGAGAGCTGATCATAAACAACCACGGCCCTGGTGAGAGCTGATCATAAACAACCACTGCCCTGGCGAGAGCTGATCATAAACAAACACCGCAGTGGTGAGAGCTAATCGTGAACAATCACCACCATGGGGACAGCTGATCCTGAACAACCAGCGGCCTGGTGAGAGCTGATCCTGAACAACCATGAACAACCACCGGCCTGGTGAGAGCTGATCCTGAATAACCACGAACACCCACCGGCCTGGTGAGAGCTGATCATGAACAATCATGAACAACCACGGCCCTGGTGAGAGCTGAACATAAACAACCACGGCCCTGGTGAGAGCTGATCATAAACAACCACGGCCCTGGTGAGAGCTGATCATAAACAAACACCGCAGTGGTGAGAGCTAATCATAAACAACCACTGCCCTGGCGAGAGCTGATCTTAAACAAACACCGCAGTGGTGAGAGCTAATCGTGAACAATCACCACCATGGGGACACCTGATCCTGAACAACCACCGGCCTGGTGAGAGCTGATCCTGAACAACCATGAACACCCACCGGCCTGGTGAGAGCTGATCATGAACAACCATGAACACCCACCGTCCTGGTGAGAGCTAATCGTGAACAATCACCCCCATGGGGACAGCTGATGCTGAACAACACCGTCCTAGTGAGAGCTGATCATGAATGACCACCGTAATGGTAAGAGCGGACCCTGAACAACCATGAACAACCACGTCCCTGGTGAGAGCTAAACATGAACAACCACGGCCCTGGTAAAAGCTGATCATAAACAACAATCGCAATAGTGAGAGCTGACAATGAACAATTCACCGCCCTGGATACATGTGATCCTGAACAACCACCGACCTGGTGAGAGCTGATCATGAACAACCATCAACAACCACCGTTCTGGTGAGAGCTGATCATGAAAGACCACCGTAATGGTAAGAGCTGATCATGAACCACCGTCCTAGTGAGAGCTGACCCTGGACAACCAGCGCCCTGGCGAGTGCTGATCATGGTGAGACTTGATCATGAACGACCATCGCCCTGGTGAAAGCTGATCCTGAAGAACCATGAACAAATACCGCTCTGGTAAAAGGTGATCATGAACAGCCATGACGAACCAGCGCCATGACGAACAACCACCGTTCTGGTGAGAACTGATCATGAACAACCACCTCCCTGGTGACAGCTGATCATGAACACCAACGTCCTGGTGAGAGATCATCATGAATGGCCACCACCATGGTGAAATCTGATCATGAGCAACCATGAACAAATACCGCCCTGGTGAGAGCTGATCATGAACAAACACCGCCTTGGTGAGAGATGGTCCTAAACAAAAACCACCCTGGGGAGAGCTGATCATGAACAACCAACGGCCTGGTGAGAGCTGATCCTGAATAACCACGAACACCCACCGGCCTGGTGAGAGCTGATCATGAACAACCATGAACACCCACCGTCCTGGTGAGAGCTGATCATGAACAATCATGAACAACCACGGCCCTGGTGAGAGCTGATCATAAACAACCACGGCCCTGGTGAGAGCTGATCATAAACAACCACGGCCCTAGTGAGAGCTGATCATAAACAAACACCGCAGTGGTGAGAGCTAATCATAAACAACCACTGCCCTGGCGAGAGCTGATCTTAAACAAACACCGCAGTGGTGAGAGCTAATCGTGAACAATCACCACCATGGGGACACCTGATCCTGAACAACCACCGGCCTGGTGAGAGCTGATCCTGAACAACCATGAACACCCACCGGCCTGGTGAGAGCTGATCATGAACAACCATGAACACCCACCGTCCTGGTGAGAGCTAATCGTGAACAATCACCCCCATGGGGACAGCTGATGCTGAACAACACCGTCCTAGTGAGAGCTGATCATGAATGACCACCGTAATGGTAAGAGCGGACCCTGAACAACCATGAACAACCACGTCCCTGGTGAGAGCTAAACATGAACAACCACGGCCCTGGTAAAAGCTGATCATAAACAACAATCGCAATAGTGAGAGCTGACAATGAACAATTCACCGCCCTGGATACATGTGATCCTGAACAACCACCGACCTGGTGAGAGCTGATCATGAACAACCATCAACAACCACCGTTCTGGTGAGAGCTGATCATGAAAGACCACCGTAATGGTAAGAGCTGATCATGAACCACCGTCCTAGTGAGAGCTGACCCTGGACAACCAGCGCCCTGGCGAGTGCTGATCATGGTGAGACTTGATCATGAACGACCATCGCCCTGGTGAAAGCTGATCCTGAAGAACCATGAACAAATACCGCTCTGGTAAAAGGTGATCATGAACAGCCATGACGAACCAGCGCCATGACGAACAACCACCGTTCTGGTGAGAACTGATCATGAACAACCACCTCCCTGGTGACAGCTGATCATGAACACCAACGTCCTGGTGAGAGATCATCATGAATGGCCACCACCATGGTGAAATCTGATCATGAGCAACCATGAACAAATACCGCCCTGGTGAGAGCTGATCATGAACAAACACCG
Organism: Sinonovacula constricta; assembly: GCA_007844125.1. Taxonomy (NCBI): domain Eukaryota; kingdom Metazoa; phylum Mollusca; class Bivalvia; order Cardiida; family Solecurtidae; genus Sinonovacula; species Sinonovacula constricta. The sequence continues at coordinate 19,459,898 of CM017556.1, read as the reverse complement.
CCTTGGTGAGAGATGGTCCTAAACAAAAACCACCCTGGGGAGAGCTGATCATGAACAACCAACGGCCTGGTGAGAGCTGATCCTGAATAACCACGAACACCCACCGGCCTGGTGAGAGCTGATCATGAACAACCATGAACACCCACCGTCCTGGTGAGAGCTGATCATGAACAATCATGAACAACCACGGCCCTGGTGAGAGCTGATCATAAACAACCACGGCCCTGGTGAGAGCTGATCATAAACAACCACGGCCCTAGTGAGAGCTGATCATAAACAAACACCGCAGTGGTGAGAGCTAATCATAAACAACCACTGCCCTGGCGAGAGCTGATCTTAAACAAACACCGCAGTGGTGAGAGCTAATCGTGAACAATCACCACCATGGGGACAGCTGATCCTGAACAACCACCGGCCTGGTGAGAGCTGATCCTGAACAACCATGAACACCCACCGGCCTGGTGAGAGCTGATCATGAACACCCATGAACACCCACCGTCCTGGTGAGAGCTAATCGTGAACAATCACCCCCATGGGGACAGCTGATGCTGAACAACACCGTCCTGGTGAGAGCTGATCATGAATGACCACCGTAATGGTAGGAGCGGACCCTGAACAACCATGAACAACCACGTCCCTGGTGAGAGCTGAACATGAACAACCACGGCCCTGGTGAGAGCTGATCATAAACAAACACCGCAATAGTGAGAGCCGACAATGAACAATTCACCGCCCTGGATACATGTGATCCTGAACAACCACCGACCTGGTGAGAGCTGATCATGAACAACCATCAACAACCACCGTTCTGGTGAGAGCTGATCATGAAAGACCACCGTAATGGTAAGAGCTGATCATGAACCACCGTCCTAGTGAGAGCTGACCCTGGACAACCAGCGCCCTGGTGAGTGCTGATCATGGTGAGACTTGATCATGAACGACCATCGCCCTGGAGAAAGCTGATCCTGAACAACCATGAACAAATACCGCTCTGGTAAAAGGTGATCATGAACAGCCATGACGAACCAGCGCCATGACGACTAACCACCGTTCTGGTGAGAACTGATCATGAACAACCACCTCTCTGGTGACAGCTGATCATGAACACCAACGTCCTGGTGAGAGATCATCATGAATGGCCACCACCATGGTGAAATCTGATCATGAGCAACCATGAACAAATACCGCCCTGGTGAGAGCTGATCATGAACAAACACCGCCTTGGTGAGAGATTGTCCTAAACAAAAACACCCTGGGGAGAGCTGATCATGAACAACCAACGGCCTGGTGAGAGCTGATCATGAACAACCACCGCTCTGGTGAGAGCTGATCGTGAATAACCACCGGCCTGTTGAGAGCTGATCATGAACAATCATGAACAACCACCGTCCTGGTGAGAGCTAATGATGAAAGACTACTGTAATGGTAAGAGCTTATCATGGAAAACCACCGTTGTGGTGAGAGCTGATCCCGAACAACTATCGCATTGGTGGGAGTTGATCATTAGCAACCACCGTCCTGGTAATAATTGATCCTGAACAATCACTGCCCTGGTGACAGATGATCATGAAAAACCACCGCCCTTGTGAGAGCTGATCTTAAACAAACACCGCAGTGGTGAGAGCTAATCGTGAACAATCACCACCATGGGGACAGCTGATCCTGAACAACCACCGGCCTGGTGAGAGCTGATCCTGAACAACCATGAACACCCACCGGCCTGGTGAGAGCTGATCATGAACACCCATGAACACCCACCGTCCTGGTGAGAGCTAATCGTGAACAATCACCCCCATGGGGACAGCTGATGCTGAACAACACCGTCCTGGTGAGAGCTGATCATGAATGACCACCGTAATGGTAGGAGCGGACCCTGAACAACCATGAACAACCACGTCCCTGGTGAGAGCTGAACATGAACAACCACGGCCCTGGTGAGAGCTGATCATAAACAAACACCGCAATAGTGAGAGCCGACAATGAACAATTCACCGCCCTGGATACATGTGATCCTGAACAACCACCGACCTGGTGAGAGCTGATCATGAACAACCATCAACAACCACCGTTCTGGTGAGAGCTGATCATGAAAGACCACCGTAATGGTAAGAGCTGATCATGAACCACCGTCCTAGTGAGAGCTGACCCTGGACAACCAGCGCCCTGGTGAGTGCTGATCATGGTGAGACTTGATCATGAACGACCATCGCCCTGGAGAAAGCTGATTCTGAACAACCATGAACAAATACCGCTCTGGTAAAAGGTGATCATGAACAGCCATGACGAACCAGCGCCATGACGACTAACCACCGTTCTGGTGAGAACTGATCATGAACAACCACCTCTCTGGTGACAGCTGATCATGAACACCAACGTCCTGGTGAGAGATCATCATGAATGGCCACCACCATGGTGAAATCTGATCATGAGCAACCATGAACAAATACCGCCCTGGTGAGAGCTGATCATGAACAAACACCGCCTTGGTGAGAGATGGTCCTAAACAAAAACACCCTGGGGAGAGCTGATCATGAACAACCAACGGCCTGGTGAGAGCTGATCATGAACAACCACCGCTCTGGTGAGAGCTGATCGTGAATAACCACCGGCCTGTTGAGAGCTGATCATGAACAATCATGAACAACCACCGTCCTGGTGAGAGCTAATGATGAAAGACTACTGTAATGGTAAGAGCTTATCATGGAAAACCACCGTTGTGGTGAGAGCTGATCCCGAACAACTATCGCATTGGTGGGAGTTGATCATTAGCAACCACCGTCCTGGTAATAATTGATCCTGAACAATCACTGCCCTGGTGACAGATGATCATGAAAAACCACCGCCCTTGTGAGAGCTGATCCACCGTTCTGGTGAGAGTTGATCATAAACAACCACGGCCCTGGTGAGAGCTGATCATAAACAACCACGGCCCTGGTGAAAGCTGATCATAAACAACCACTGCCCTGGCGAGAGCTGATCATAAACAAACACCGCAGTGGTGAGAGCTAATCGTGAACAATCACCACCATGGGGACAGCTGATCCTGAACAACCAGCGGCCTGGTGAGAGCTGATCCTGAACAACCATGAACAACCACCGGACTGGTGAGATCTGATCCTGAACAACCACGAACACCCACCGTCCTGGTGAGAGCTGATCATGAATGACCACCGTAATGGTAAGAGCGGATCCTGAACAACCATGAACAACCATGTCCCTGGTGAGAGCTGAACATGAACAACCACGGCCCTGGTGAGAGCTGATCATAAACAATAATCGCAATGATAAGAGCTGACCCTGAACAACCACCGCCCTGGGGACAGCAAATCCTGAACAACTTCCGGCCTGGTGAGAGCTGATCATGAACAACCACCGCCCTGGGGACAGCTGATGCTGAACAACCACCGGCCTGGTGAGAGCTGACCATGAACAACCATCAACAACCCCGTCCTGGTGAGAGCTGATCATGAAAGACCACCGTAATGATAAGAGCTGATCATAAACCACCGTCCTGGTAAGTGCTGATCCTAAACAACCAGTGCACTCGTGAAACCTGATCCTTTTACAACCACCGTCCTGGTGAGAGCTGATCCTGAACAACCACCGCCCTGGTGAGAGCTGATCCTGAATAACCACCGGCCTGTTAAGCGCTGATCATGAACAACCATGAACAACCACCGTAATGGTAAGCGCTGATCATGGAAAACCACCGTCCTGGTGAGAGTTGATCATGAGCAACCACCGTCCTGGTAAGAACTGATCCTGAACAACCACTGCCCTGGGGACAGACGATCCTGAAAAAACACCGCCTTTGTGAGAGCTGATCCTGAACATCCACCGTCCTGGTGTGAGCTGATCATTGTGAGAGCTGACCATGAACAGCTATGAACAAAGACGGCCCTGGTGAGAGCTGATCCTAAAAACCAACGCCCTTGTTAGAGCTGATCCTGAACAACCACCGCCCTGGTGAGAGCTGATCCTGAATAACCACCGGCCTGTTAAGCGCTGATCATGAACAACCATGAGCAACCACCGTAATGGTAAGCGCTGATCATGGAAAACCACCGTCCTGGTGAGAGTTGATCATGAGCAACCACCGTCCTGGTAAGAACTGATCCTGAACAACCACTGCCCTGAGGACAGACGATCCTGAAAAAACACCGCCCTTGTGAGAGTGATCCTGAACATCCACCAACCTGGTGTGAGCTGATCATTGTGAGAGCTGACCATGAACAACTATGAACAAAAACGGCCCTGGTGAGAGCTGATCCTAAAAACCAACGCCCTTGTGAGAGCTGATCCTGAACAACCACCGCACTGGTGAGAGCTGTTCATGAACAACCATAAAATAAACTCGGCCCTGGTGGAAGCTGATCATGACCTTCCACCGCCTTGGTGTGAGCTGATCATGAACAACCGCCGCCTTGATGAGAACTAATCATAAACACCACAGTCCTTGTGAGAGCTCATCATGTCCAACCACCGTCCTGTGGAGAGCTGATCATGAATAATCATGAACAACCATCGCCTTGGTTTGAGCTGATTATGAACAACCACTGTCCTGGTCAAAGCTGACCACGAACAATCACCGTCCTAGTGAGAGATGATCATGAACAACCATGATCAACCACCGCCCTTGTGAGAGCTGATCATGACTAACCGTATGCAACCACCGCCTGGAAAGAGTTCATCCTGAATACCCACCGCCCTGGTGAGAGCTGATCATGAACAACCACCGCTCTAGTGAGAGCAGATTCTGTACAGCCATCTCCCTGGTGAGAGCTGATTCTGAAAAACCACCTCCCTGGTAAGAGCTGATCAAGAACAACGCCCGACATGGTGAGAGCTGATCCTGAGCAGCCTCCGACATGGTGAGAGCTGATCATGAACCACAACTGCCCTGGTGATATCTGAATACGAACAACGCAAGCCCTGGAGAGTGCTGATTCTGAACAAACACTGCCCTGATGAGAGCTGATCATGAACAAAGTCCGACCTGGCGAGAGCTGATCATGAACCACCACTCCCTCCCCTGGTGATAGCTGATCATGATAAACAAACACCGCCTTGTTGAGAGCTGATCCTGAACAACCACCACCCTGGGGAGAGCTGATCATGAACAACCACCGGCCTGGTGAGAGCTGATCATGAACAACCATGAACAACAACGGCCCTGGTGAGAGCTGATCCTGAATAACCAACGCCCTTGCGAGAACTATCCTGAACAAATACCGCCCTGGTGAGAGCTGATGATGAACGACCATGAACAACCACCGCCCTGGTAGGAGCTGATCATGAGTACCGCCTTGGTGTGAGCTGATCATACACAACCGCCGCCTTGATGAGAACTGATTATGAACACCACCGTCCTTGTGAGAGCTGATAATGAACAATTATGATCAATCACCGCCCTGGTGAGAGCTGATCATGAACAACCATCAACAAACACCGCCCTGGAGAGAGCTGATTATGAACTTCCATCGCCTTTGTGTGGGCTAATCATAAACAACCACTGCCTTGATGAGAACTGATCATTAACACCACCGTCCTTGTGAGAGCTCATCATGTCCAACCACCGTCCTGCGGAGAGCTCATCATGAACAATCATGAACAACCATCGCCCTGGTGAGAGCTGACTATGAACATCCACCGTCTTAGTGAGAGCTGATCATGAGCCACCACCGTCCTGATGAGAGCTGATCATGAACAACCATGATCAACCCCCCCCCCCCTGGTGAGAGCCGATCATGAACAACCATGAACATCTATCGCCCTGTTGAGAGCTGATCTTGAACAACAATCATCCTGGTGAGAGTTGATCATAAACAACAACATCCCTGGTGAGAGTTAATACTGATCAACCACCTCCCTGGTAAGAACTGATCAAGAACAACGCCCGACCTGGTGAGAGCTTATCCTGAGCAGCCTCCGCCCTGGTGAGAGCTGATCATAAACCACAACTGCTCTGGTGATATCTTTACACGAACAACGCAAGCCCTGGGGAATGCTGATTCTGAACAACCACCGCCCTGATGAGAGCTGATTATGAACAATCATGAACAACAACGGCCCTGGTGAGAGCTGATCCTGAAAAACCAACGCCCTTGTGAGAACTATCCTGAACAAATACCGCCCTGGTGAGAGCTGATCATGAACGACCACCACCCTGGGGAGAGCTGATCATGAACCACCTTCACCCTGGTGAGAGCTGATCCTGAACAACCACCGCCCACGTGAGAGCTGATCATGAACAACCACCGCCCACGTGAGAGCTGATCATGAACAACCTTGAACAATCACTGCCGCTGTATTTAAGTTATGCTGGTGGGAATATATTTCCATTCGTTCAGCGCATCAAGATTACTATATCACTTCCCTTTATTTAAACAGTTAAACAACAGATTAAAATCGTTCATGTTTATAGGTGCAAAAACCGTGTTAGCTTTCATTAAGGAACTAATGAAAAGTCGAGTACATTATTACCCCCAATTATGGATTGAAATAACCTCCTTCTATAATGAAAAAAACTGTGCATCTGGTTAATCGGTCTTGTATTAAATAGACGGAGCGTTTTAAGTACGATTTATATTTATTTACTATATTCAGGAAGGTGTCTGCCATAAAGTACTTTACCCACATGTGTAACCTCTGTATGAAAAGTCGAAAATCTAATAGTACCAGAAACACAAGGAAAGTCGATGCCAAGTTATATTTAGAGTAGAATCATATCTAGGTACACTAAAATGAACAAGATAATAACTGCAAAACTTACAGTTGCCAAGAAAATAAACATTTGCGTCTTTGCAAATTATGCAAGTCAAATGATAGAGAAGACGAATATAGTTTTATACTTGTGTGTCCTGTATGGAAAGATATCCGAAATAGCATCGAACGTAATATTATGGCGACAGACCTAGTCTGTATAAACATACAGAGCCGATGCAAACCGCCAGAAAGCGTATTGTAATAAGTATGTGCATGCAAGTAATCTTATCGTAGAAAAAAATCACTGACTATTAAAGTCGATAGTGAGGCATTAGAAGACAGTATTTTATATACATTCAATATACATTTACCTTTCACACCATTTCTTTTTTTGCATGTTGTCCTTATATTTTCCCATGTTTACTTGATATAATAGGTTTGTGTAAGAGATCTACATTTTCTATATGCATTTACACGCTGAAATTCGTGGCGACTGTTTACATTTCAACTAAAAGTATATGTCAATGTAGTGCTCACATTAATTCACATACAGCTAATATTGTTTAAGTTACTTACTAGTTCATACATTACAAGTTGCTTTATGCTGATTTTACCTTTTATAACGAAGACAGATGTATGCATTTTAACTGTACTTCTAAATTGGGCCATTTGCCTTTTCATTAAACATTGCACATACGATATGTTTGTATCTAACTTGTTAAAACTAAGTTGTAATTCTTCTACTCCAGGCGAGAAACAAAATATGAAGTTTGTGGACCTGTTTTTCGCGGGGTTCCTTCTCCATACATTGTTCTCCTTTGTTCTTCAGTCAGGTAAATTCAAGCTTTTGTTTTACATTCTCCTTTGTTTACCTTTTTATAAAAAGAACACCATTTAGATGACAACGTCATGAATACGTTAGTTTTCTGTGTATAATGTCGTAGATAGGACCACACTGCTGTGATAAGCAAGAAGAAATATAGATAAGAAAGATAGATTATAATAAGAAAGGAAGAGTGTGAAGCCGTCCACATTTCGAACAAGTACTGTTTCTAACAACGAGAGGCTATGGATTTAAACCCTCTACATGACATACCATATATAGCCATTGAAAAAGCAGTTGTATAGCTCTCTGCCTAACGCTCAAACAACATTTAAACAAACAAAGGGTATTTCCACTACTGGTTTTCCCGATGTCGGAATTGTGTGACTGTGTGTTGAAAGGTGTTCGTGGCATGAAAATTAATTGTGACAGCGCTTATGATTTTTCAAATATTCATTTAAATGTTGTTGTTAGCAAGATAACGCATACAAAAAGTTAATTATTTTAACACAGTTTAGTCCTGGTATATATAATTATTTGTTACTGTTTTATAAACATGTTTCAGCAGTTATTTCGGTAGGCACATGTATACACGTGGTATTTCAAAACAACATAGACGCAGTGCGGATCACGTGTTTCCATGTGTCTTATAAATAAAGATTAAAATGTGTCAAGATCGTTTCGAGATTAAAGCAAACCCATTTGTGTCGCTAAGCATCATTATTTCGACTGTTTCTATCGCTATCATTCTCAACGATCGCAATTGCAGCATCAGCATCAACTACAACGGCGCTTATGACGAACCCATTAGCCCCGATAATCATTGCCACAGTGATGGTGTTGCAAACTACAACCGAACCAACAACTTCGACAGCTACCACCATAGCAGTGATGCAGACAACGTCTCGTGTAGTCTCAGATTCTGTTTTCCTGTATGAAGGCGGTTACCAAATTTATCCTGTTTATGGCGCGAGTATGTTACGTTTTGTGGCAAATGGTACGCGCGTCATCAGAGGCCGGGACTGGAATAGGGGTTACGAGGTAGGGGGCATTATCTGTTACATCTAAACTGCAAAAAAGAAACCATTATGAACGTTCTAAAAAGGGAAATCAGTTTCACAAAGAAATTAAAAAAATCTTTCTAAATACAACTCTTGACCTTATCTCACCATCTTTCAAACTTTAAAAGTGAGAGCCAACCAAATAACGTACGCATGTAAGCAAGCCTCAATAATGAGTGAAAAATACCAACGAAAGTAAACCTCATCCTTTCACTGTGGTCTACAATTAAATAATAGGGTTATCATTTTTACTGTGTGTCGCTGTGGAAATAATTAGTAATTATTTGAGAGTGGAAGGCGGTGAAAAGGGGTGGGGCAAAACAAGTGATAAAAGTAAAGTTTAAAGTGCATTGTCGTAATTTATTAAAATTCTTTTTTATTTCAGCCTAGCAGAAAAACAATCAAACTTAATACAATAAATTAGAGGTAAACTGCATTGTGGTTAAGACAAGAAAATGAAGCACAGATTGAAACTAAAATTGCTACAGTTTGTTTTGCTTAAACAGCTTTACATAACTCCTTATTGTGACAAACGTAAATTCTCAGCGACTTAACAGTGTGCACCAGGTACGGGAGGCCCCGGGTTTGATCCCGGGCTGCGACATACCAAATTCGTTAAAAATGGTAGTGGTATGGCTCCCTTGCTTACTCTAAAGCAAATGTAAGGGTAGTTCCACGACTGGTTGGCCCGGTGTCATGATAATGTGACTGGATGACTGGGTGTGGTATCATGCCACGTGTTCACGGCATGATATACACAGTGAAGGCAGCACTATATCTGCTTCAAGTGGACACTGTCTCCAGATAACTGAAATACTGTCGGTGGGACGATAAACCCAACAAACAAACAATAACAGTGTGCACTAAAATATATAATTAACGTGAAACTATGAACAGTAAGCATCTGTATTTGACGTACATGTACTGCAAGCGTAGAAAAAAGATTATATGCAGACTAAAGGAATGACTTTATTTAGAAGAGGTAGTCATGTAAGCAAGCAGGCATGCAGGCATGAAAGCAGACAGACAGACAGACAAACAGACAGCCAGACAGACAGATATCGATCGATCGATCGATCGAGCTTCACTCGATTCATCTATTTTTACTAACGACAGTTTGAATACGTTGTTCGATATTAACAGCATATTTTTTTAATTTATGCATTGATCAAGTCTTACTTAGCCTGGAAAACATAGCTTTTGCACAATTAATATCAAACGTTCATAAATTTAATTTTCAACGAAACAAAATCCGTAGTTCTTAACCGATTTGTGTTTTGATTTCCATCTCGGTAGAATCTAGATGGGCCAGGTACTATTATAGATATCCCTTCTACAAAAGAGGTGACCGTACGATGGGACTCAAATCTGACGTCCAATTATCGCATGGGATCTGGAGGCATGTATGACCTGTACCTCTTGGCAGGCGAGGAAGGTATGTTCTCCCTCCATAAATGTTTGGTGAACATTTATAAAATTAATGGAGTCTTAGTTCAAAATGCCAGGTTTCTTCTTTTAGCGCCACATTTTTATTTAAAAATAAATAATGTAAAATACATCATGCTTTAAAATGAGTTATATACCTTTGCACATTTATTAGTGTTCATATATTTCTTTACATTTTTAGAAGATTATAAGGATAAGTTAAACAGGGGTTTCTGGTGCTGAAACAGTCATGTACATAATATATACATTTATTATTTTATTTTGTTTTCAGCACACATTGTACAGTTGTCTTTAAATATCCTATGGAAATCTTTAAAACAGAACAGCTGACGATTTCAGCCGACTTAGGTTTATGCATTGTTACTAGAAAAAGGGTATAAGTGGTTATCCCTATACTTTGTGCTGAAATTCTGTTTCTGTGCAAGATCTAACTCAATCCTTAATCAATCTTTGTCGTGTGTGTTTTTTTTTTTGTTTTTTTTGTGTTTTTTTTGTGTTTTTTTTGTTATTAATTTCGTGCGTGTACAATATAAGAGTTCTGGTTTGTTGGTCACGTGTTTCCCTCAAAGCATTGGCTAATTCCTCTTGTATGATAATGTGTTGTGTAATACTTTAACGAAAAGGCTGCAGTTTCTTATGACGAGATTGACATGTTGTTATCCTAGTCTCATTAAATAAACCCGTATTCAAACGTGCATGTATATCTAAATATTAGTATTCTACACAATAGAGTGTGAAAATAAAATTAACGTAAGTTCACAGCATGCTTTTCAGTTAATATGTTGAATTCCATTGATTTTATCAGCTTATAGGACAAAGTTAATATCAGTAAAAAGAAATTGAAAACAGAATCTAAACCGGCTTGAGCTTAATTTTGGAACATTATTTCAAAGTAATGATGCCTGTGCAAACAAGATGCTTTTGTCGTCAAACGTGTACTTGTGTTCAATTATATTTATTGTAGAATGGGCTGTGCATAATTAAGAGATACGTAACGTAGCTTAACTTAAGGGGCCCATGTATCAAACGTAGTTTTTTACAAGTAAATCGGGCATATTTTAGTGAATTTTAAGATACGATGCTTTGTGAAAAACACTTAACGGTTTACTTAACACATACTTAATACATAAGTAAATGAATGCCCATTATTAATGGAAAACGTATGGTTAGTGTATAACGTAAGGGCATTGGTGGATACCGCCGAGGTATTTGTCGGTATCTAAGACAATTCTGGAAAAATATTTGAAGGGAGGACAATCTCTGATCGGTCCATATTCGGGTTAAACTGCTTAAGACGTTTAGTGGTGCCTCACGATTTAAATGTATGGCATTGGTAAGATTAAAAGTTGGCACAGCTCCAATGTATTCTCAGTTAAATATGAAGTTGTACCGTAAGTCTTGTCTAATGGGTCAATTGCCATAGTCTTTAAGTGGACAGTTCTTCAGTTGTTATAGTGTATTAATTAAGTAAAGGTTCAGAACGCTTCAGTTTGTTGTGAATTTATAAGATGATTAGAATGTCATATTCCCTACCAGACCCACGGTATATTATCATTATTCGTGTACATTTTACTTAAAATGAAGGAATAAAAAAGTGTGACTTTTAATGAGTTTTCTTCAAACTCAATATGCTTGTATTTGCGCTCTCCCTTCGACTATTTAATAAAATGTGCTCGACAACTATATAAGTGTTGTAAAATATGCGTAAAAATGTATGCAATTATTATGGAAAAGACAGTGCCAGCATAAGTTCCATCTAATTTCACGTTGTATCCTTTAGACTGCATGTACCTGGTACCCCCGGACTATGGCCGTGTCATTTACTCCAATGGGACCCGGAGCGGAAGTGTAGCCAACGTCAGCTGCTTTGACGGATTCCAGCCAGTGTCAGAATCTTATGCGTCTTGTGGAAATAACGGAAGCTGGACAGGACATTTAACAGCATGTAACAGTACTTCTATGCATGGTAAGGATTGGTCGATTAATATTTATTTTGAAAACAGCAGTAAATTATTGACTTAACATGATGCGCGACATGTTCTTTGGAATATGACTGTCGTTAAAATTCGGAATATGTGATCAGGCATGTCAAACTTAACAGAAGTGAAAAGTTTAACTATCAGCGACTGTTTTATTTGAATTAACAATGCATGTATGAACACAATTAATTGTTAGTATACTCATAAACATATTCGTGTTCACACATACATTAACAACATTCTTCAAAGTCTGTGTTATTTTGCGTGAATCACAGATAAGAACCAATGACTCAGTTCCTCTCTAATTCAATATGAATAATATAAGTTTTGAAGAATTGTTTATTAATAAATCGATATTATAAATCGATATATTAAAAAATGAATGTATATTTAACCCTTAATTTTGAGCCATTACCACAAGCATAACAAAACGCACTGTCTACTTTTACTAATCCAACAATAAATCCATTACATTACGATTTTTAAAGAAATCACTAACGTAGCTCAACACTGTTGCATTATACACAGTGCACAAATACAAAGCTTTTGTATTTCAGGATGCGGAGGTATAATTAACGGTTCGGAAGGAGGGACTTTGACAAGCCCGGGATACCCCTATTACTTTCCAGAGAAATTGAACTGTACTTGGACGATAGAATTTGTGGAAGATTATAAAGTCAACTTTAATCTATCCGGTGGATTTTTGCAATGTGGCAGTGATTTTATTAAGGTGATAACTCCGTTTACATCTGATATTTGTATCTTGATGTTACATTTGTTTGCCACTTGTTAAAGGGCAAATGTCAGTAAGTATGTCTATTTTATGCAACTATGTTGTTTCACATATATTTGTCCATATTTCTACAGGAATTATATCTCTTATCGACTGCATTTTACATCGGTCTTGCAATAGGTATCGAACCGTGTGTCCCACGTCTGTTTACACACGGACTACATTCCAATTTTAAGAGATTTACGACAGCGTTCAATCGTTACCGTTCACACTAACTTGAGCATAACATCACATAACATTTGTAATTACTCTGTGGCACAAAGTTTCATCTGAGATTATTAAAGCCCATTAGCTTTGTTAATCCGTTGAATCATCAAAACTTTAAAGTTTTCACGCACGGTTTTGTTCAAACTTCGTTTATTGGTGTGCCGAAAAATAGGGGACTGAGACTCCGCATTTACTGGGGATCTGACGAAAATGTAATAACTCGCATTTTTATTCAAACAAAGCAAAACGTTTTTATAACCAATGTCAACATTCGGTAAATTAAACACCGAGCGACAATCCGTTGTCGTATACCCGTTTAAAGCATTGCTTTAATAACTGCTCCACATGCAGGTACTGCATGGCTGAAACTTGAATTGTTATAGTGTTTTTAACCAACCCCACTCCCCAGTTCCATTCCAAAGCGAACGAGTATAAGGGAGTTGGAGGGTGATGGATATTAAATATTCGTCATTGCCATCATGTGGCATTCAAAGCAGTGCTCTTATACATGTACATCTTGCATGATTTGTTTATACGTTAACACACAACACCTTCTCATAATTCCCTTTAATACTAGTTCTACTGTCGATAAATCCATACTTAAAATTTAATCGTTTGCATTAACTGATTTGTTATAAAAAGCACGCACAATCAGTTGACCGTTAGTTACATGAACGACAGCTGTTAAATAGCAATATTTTATTCTAAATGAGGATACCAAAATGTTCAACAGAAAATGACAAAATAAATTAACCTACCAGGCCCTAAACGATTTCTTTCAGTGGTTTTGTTGTTGTTGTTATGTCTTTGTTGTTGTTGTTGTTGTTGTCTTATTTCTCAAGGCTCAGGTTCAGTTGAGTCCATACAGTTTACTATTTCAACAAAGACATTTTGGCTGCTATGTAAAAGTAAAATTCGTTTCGTCTGTTCTAATATTTAATTTGTATTTACGTACTACATTGTTGTTATTTCTGTAAACACAGAGACGAGATATTACCCACAACATAAGAAAATCCAACAGTTACCGACAGAGTAATTCTTAGCCTCTGTGTGATAGAACATCTGGCACCACTATGTTTAACAGGAATATTCCTTTAAAAAATACAGTAGCAACATGTTTTTTCTTGCGTTCACAATAAGATTTATATCTTTTAGGACTCAGTTATAGCAACAATAATAAAATTAATCGAAGAGGAGAAAATGAACAAGAAATTAATATAATTATATGTGACGAACAACAGCTATCATAGGCTTTTGCATTTTCATGAACGTTCAAAGGAAAATCGTTTTAGTTAACGGAATGCCCGTGGTTTAAACTCAGCAAAAAATTAGACGTAGTAATGTGTGTCTTCGTAGGTTCCTATCAAACGGTCTAAGTTTAGTTTCAAGACTGGCCGACTTGGAGTCTGGTATCATGTCAGGTCTTCACAGCATGTTACCCATGGATTTGAGAGTAAAATTATACATGTTTTACCTAAACACCGTTTCAATATAACTTGAAGTCTTTTGATGGGTAGTTAAACTTAACAAACAAATCAGTCTTTTGTGTATGTATTTATTAATTTACAGGTCTCGATTTCGCAAGATGATTTTTACTTGAGGTGCCAATTGGCCAACTTCTATAGGGATGCAATTGCAACATCCAAGGTATCTGTTCAACTGTACACCGAGACAGCCCGACTGTACCTAGGATTTGTATTGAAATACACTAGAGGTAAAGATTTCAAAGCACACATAAGCATTTTTTTACTGATTGTATCATATTCCCCTTCTTACATAGTTTCACTGTGAATATGTATCAGGACCCTATTTTAATATATAACATAAATCTGTTAAAACTACAAATCGCATGAACTCAATTGGTCTAAACAAATTTATGTTCCTATTATTTAAATGGCATTCTCACAAGTCGATCGTAAATTTATACTTATCAGAAAAATATGAATATCATTTAAAGTTGCATCTGTTAAACTTGTATGAACTTTAACAAAACATTGTTAGAACCTATCGGCAAAATTACGAAAGGGTTAAGTGATAGATCTCGATTTCACAGCTGCTTGAGGTATGTTAGTGATCATAAGACATCCCGTTTACAAACCTTAAACAGGAAGAAAATTACAACTTCTGAAACAACAACTTCTGAAAGGGGATGAATCCTTGTATTTTAGTTATTTTATCGTTCCTTACGTAGATATAGCAATAATTGATGGAATACGCTCTACTCTCTATGATTTAGTAACGTCCATACACATTGGCATTGTTCATTATTTGCTAAAACTATTTGCCAAATCAGCGTAAAAGGAGACTTTGTTAACCAATATATTGTTATTTGTGTACATCACGTGTCCTGGATTGGCCATTCATTTGTTTCATTCCTGGATGTTGGAGAAACTCACGAGAACTAGAGTCGTTGAGGACAACTAAATGGGAAGATTTTTTTTGAGTTTTTCTATATCTAAATGACAGTACATAGAAAGACTAAAACAGATACAAAACTGGTTTTCGTTCTAGTTGCATAATTTTTATGATGAAGCGAAAACCCCGTGCTAGATAACGTGATTATTATTGATAATCCAATGATTATATATGACCGTGTTGGAATTCAAATAATTGTTGTCAGCAGTTCAGGAGTGGCGAGTAACGAAAGCTTCTGATATGAATTATTTTTTAAGAAAACTTTATCTTCAGAGATGGGTTGCATATTCTCCGCAACACATTACACATGTTCTCTTATGATGCGTCGGACTAGATTCGATCAGGTTTCAGGCTAGGGATGGATAACCGCTGCCATCTGCTTGCTTTATGTGCCTCATTGAAATAGTCTTTCCAAGCTGCGGCTAACAATTCCAAATACCATATGTGGACAAACTGTCAAGAAAGCCATTTTAGCTTATTTTCTTGATTCCCTGCTATCCACATCTTGCTAGACATGTAGACTGGGTCGGGAAGACGTTGAAGCCAATCTAAGCACTCCCTTTCACAAGGATCAAATCACAATGACACATTTCTGTGCTACTTAGCAAAACTCATTTATTCTTCATTAATGATAGACTTCTTAATATGTCCAAAGGGACAACAACATTTCTCTACTGAAAAACATGACTTTTCACCTTACAAAAGATAATAAGGACGTGATTGTTTGTATATTGCCTAACTGTTTTCGTATGCGAAGATCTTATTAGCATAACACCATCTTTTTTTTTTGCAGCCAGAAGAGAGATAACCTTTGCGCGTTGATATATCTGTTCGATATATGTCCAAAATTATTTTCGTCTCATCTTCATGTCACCTTAACGATTGTCACCAAGTCAGTGCAGCAAATCAATACTGTAATTCCATATTGAAGACACTGACTTTCTGCGGAATTACCATGTGTTGTTTTTTGTTCAGGTTCTTCTTTTTTACACATATGAGCAAAACATATGTAAACAAACAATGTGAACAAAACATTTCATTACTAGTGTCAAAGCATTTTAGCTAGAGGATGTATTCCATTTTCGTTTCAGTCAAAATATGCATAGAACACTGTCTTACTGCCAGGGGGCCTGTCGCCCTAATATATTTGCTACATTTTTGCAGTTTAGTGGGGACACTGCTACAGCAAAATTATCGACTGTTTATGATATGATATTCTCCATGCATAAAACCCTCGTGCATATGTTATTGCGTACAATTTATGAATTCTTATTTTAAATAGTTACAAAATGTTACATGAAAGGGTAAATAAAATAATAAGTTTCTTAAAGTCTTCCCGAAAAGGCAAATAATGGACATTGAACGTTTTTGGCAGCGTAACCTATATTACTTATCTAGGATCTGTAAACATAACAAACCATGCCGCATTTATACTAAGAAATGTCTATATATTGCGGACATAAAGGGATAGCAATATGTTCCTTAACAATTACACAGTTCATATACTACGTAACTAAAAAGGAATATGAAGTCGGTAGGTACGCCTTAGTAAATTATATGATGCAAATGTCTGAAGCGACGAGACATTAGCAGTCTTCCATGGCGTTTGTCATTTAGTTTTAAATATAGTTTATGTTTCCAGCCTGTACTGACTTGAGCATACTAAACGGTTATACACGTCGATCGGAAAACTTAATAAGTTTTACCTGCCAAAGTGATTACAACCTAGTAGGACCGTTTGTTCTAGAGTGCACCAGCAATGCAACTTGGAACGATTCCACGCCAATATGTCAGCATATAAGTAAGTATATGATAAGAGAGAGTAAAAGATCGAATTGTAAAAAGGTTGCGTAATTTAAACATCCTGGCAGGGAAAAGACAATATATTGCAAGTTGGAAAGAAGCACAATTCTAGTATGCATATACTTAAAGTGCTTCGTAAATAATCATTCTGTACATGTTGGATATATTCACCTAATTAAGGAATGCTGATAAAAGTAAATGTATATGGAGCTTTGTTAAGTGATTTATTAAGCGGTTTTGTGTTTTTGTAGCCTTATACATACTCTGAACTCTTAAAAGAATAAATAAAATTAAAAGAAGACTGCGATTGGCTTATTGTGTATCACTATAATTGGAAATTTTAATACTAAGCAGCGTTGCTATATAGGGCCTGCGAGTTTTAACTGGATAGCGTAAAAGGTGAAACGACAGACACGCTAAAATAGCCGTGGTGACGAATGCAATATTTGACCGCTTCATTGACGCAAGCCTATAAATAAAACAAGGACATCAGCGCTTACTTGCTTATATACGCTTATATTTACAATATAATTTTGTTGTGAAACTTGTTGCAGTCTGCTTTTGGCATTAGTTGTGACACACCGAAGCGAAAAGCTAGACTTAAAAATGTACGGCGCCATATGTCCTATTAAGTCCTTTTCGGTGTGCAGTAAAACACAAATACAAATAATTATAACAGTAAAAACAGTTTACACAATTATCTCTTCCACAGTCTGCATTCATAAACTATAAAATTGGTGTTTAATGATATGTTTAAGATGGTGCCTAACTATTGCCTATAGGACTTCTAAAGGACTTCTAAATGTATATATATAAATATATATATATATATATATATATATATATATATATATATATATATATATATATATATGTTATAAAGCTTCAAGAAACTTTTAATGTCGTTAGGTGTGTCCAATTTAATGTAGCTCACTTAAGAATTAGTTTTACAATATTTTGTCTACCTTTGACATAAATCGCATTATTTGTGGGTATTCATGAGGAGTCTGCTAGTTTTAGTCTAAGTATACAAATTTTCTACATTTTTTGTAGAAATATATTTTTGCACGAGCATGAAGGTTTATAATTTTATACTGTCATACTTTTACGGTAAAGGAAAGTGTCGATGGCATAATGGTAAAATCTGGCATGTTGGCGCCACAAATTAGCAATTTATAGAACACCAACTACGGAACAAAGTATAACAAAAATGTTTTTAAAAGATAATAATTTTGGGACAAATTCGTGTTCAGAAACTAGACAAATATACTATGGCATTCATAAAAAATTAATGAGAAGTCGACTATATACTTATATACCAGTTTTTTCATTTTTTCATTCAATACACGCATTTAATATGTTTACAGTATATTAATGTAATATAGTTTTTCGAGCAATTTGATTAACCTCGCCTTATTCATGCGACTTATTTGTAAATAAATCGGATGGCAGATCCTTATTCCAAGATCGAACTTAAAGATTAAGTATAGAGGGAAATGACTACCACCCACATCGAATACTCGACTTTTGGTTAAATACTACATTTATCAGAAAACCATCGAAAAGCCTCAATGTCTAAAATTGAATAACTACACATAAATAATTATTTTCCTAAAGTTTTTCCCCATTATGGCTTTATAAGAAGTTTGGAAAACCGCAGCACTACATATCTGTACTACAGCAAAGAAATAGCAACATAATAGATATTCTCAGAACTTGGTGATAGTCTCCTTACAATACCGTCGGTAAAAATAATTTTACGCGAAATGCCGGACATTTTTTTAAATCAATAAACTTTAAGTAAAGTTGCATTGCAGCAATATAATATGTCAAAGTTAACACTAAAAACGCGCAAGAAGAGTCGAAATTATTTTTCCTTTATTCATATTAAACTATAGATTTTACACTAAACTCTTTTACTGTTTAATTTTATTGAATATTGCTGGTACGAGGTTGTATAGTGATTAATAGTAATAGTGGTAAATCATTTTTACACAATATCATCTTGTGATAATAGTGGGTAAGGGAAAGAATTATTCAAGAGCGCTACCTAAATTACTTCAACTTGGTAGGTGACATCGTATGAAATACATGCTACATTGAAAATGTTCATTAAGTACTGTGTGTATATGAATGTTGTTAATCGTAATATTGTGTTTGAACAGGCTGCGGCAACGAGACAATATTTCTTCAGGACAACATCCACATACAAACACATCGGTACCAATTTCAAATGTTTCTTGATTACAACTATGGGGACTGTTATTGGACTGTGAAGGGACCGGAGAATACACGTATTGGCGTGTATTTGACAAGTTTTGTGGCATGCATGTATATGCTGACAGTAAGTAACAGTTATCAATATTAACAATTGTATGATTTTAATGTGTGTTTTTGCTTTAACATCTGTAATAATTTTAAATATTTTAAAATACAGAAAATGTGTTGTAATTCTTATTTATGTCGGAATCAACTTGCATTTTAGTTGTTTCATTAACAATTAACAAAATTTTGCTACTTCAGTTTCATATGGCCAACAACCTGCTGAAATGTTTATATAATATACATTCTGTAAAATGCAATGTATTGTCTATTTAAGATTCGAGATGGGCCTGACCATACCAGTAAGCTTGTAGCAAAAGTGTGTGGACACTATAGATATAGAGCTGTGTCAGTGAGTAGTAACGTTGCCTGGTTCGGTGTTGTTTGGAATGGAGGCTATCCGGCATCATGGGCACCACCTATAGCTTATACTGCTGGTAAGAAGTTTCATTGCAGACACTTGACTAAACTATATGACATTAAATTATTAGTAAAAGAAAACTTTTATCGTGCCTTAAATTACTTTTTCAGCATATTTAGTTGAACTCTTTTATAACAAACTTTCAGGCTGTGCGTATTTTCCGTTGCACATGGGACGGGTGACCTATTCTAATTATACCTTGATTGGAAGTGTAGCTTCTTGTACAATCCCCGACCTGTCTGGTAACAGATTATCAACCGTCTGTCAGAATGATTACACTTGGTCTGTCAGCAACTTTACATGTGGTGGTAAGAGCACATTTCATTAGCAAAGGAAAATAGTAAGGCCGACTTAGAGCGCGTTTGATTCGCATAAGAACATAAAATGGCTAGATGATTAACATTATTTTTAACTCATTCATTTGAATTTATTTCATATAAAATAAGTAAATATCAATATTTCTATAATAATTTCGATCATTTTCTGCATGTATAATGTATCTTTTTATTGTAATTTGCTAATTTAATATCCTATATCGGTCACTTTCTAAAAATGGATAGACGGAAAGATAAACAGACTAACGAACAATAGGATTTACAGGCAAATGATTTTTTTCAATAGATTGCAAAGCTAATAAATTTAAATTATTGTTATGCTAATCAACACATCGTTGAAATCATTTAACTGTACAATTCACTAATGTCACACCGGTTCACTTTTTGTATGTTTATCAAAACATTAGAAAACATAACGTTCAGTTTACTTCTGTAAAATTTCTGTTAATCTGAGAATAACTATTTACTCACACTGTCTTAAATGTGTATTGCCTTTTAAGTTATTGTCACAAGTACTGGAAATGTAAATAGACAATGTTTTTGGCCACTTTCAATTTCAGGTTGTGGCGGTTTGTTCAATGTCACAGGATCAGAGGACCTGTATGAAAATATAAATTACAATGACTTCCAGGAGAAGTGTGTTTGGATTGTTCAAACTTTACCCCATGAGAAAATCACAATAAATGTTTCGGTATCAGGTTATGGGGTGATAGAGGTAAATATAATTTTAACTGGCTTCATAAAAGAAATTAAGAAATGCAGATCAAAACAACAGTCTGTGAGATGTTTGTATGAACGAAATTCGCTGTTGAAATACTAATTCCCAAAAGAACAAGAAGCAATTCTTCATTAAATTACCCTTAACCAGCTTTCACTTGCCTTTATTTCTTTTGATTTTTTCATGTACATCATTTCAGGTCTGGCTGCCTAAATCCCGGGCCACTGATGCACTAATTAGCAAGTTACATAAGTCGTGTTAATTTTAAGTTAATGGCGAACGAAAAAAATATCATTAATACAAAACGCAGAAATTTCCCTAAATTTATGATTAAATATGTCGCAAAAAAATGTAAATCTCGAAGGATGGACGTGTATCTATGTAAGTGTGCTAACTTGAGATTATTACCCTTTACATTTTACAATACATTGAGATTTATAGTAATTAGATCTTACTTTTTATGCACAAGCCCGTTCAAATTATAAAAAAATGCATTAACACTTGACACACTAACAAGACAACAGAGTAAGCTGCTCATCCCCTGAAAATAATGATGTCGTTGTTGCTTATATGAGTGTTATATTTTTTGCCGATCTGCAAACAATGCAACACCATGAATATTCCCTTTCAATCGCCCAGCTATAAAAGGAAGTAACAACTCTGGAGCACATTGACGCTCTGCAACAAAAATAAATGTAATACATATCGCAACATATATCTCGAGGTTAGTTCTATAAAGAACCTGTATTTGTAATATTACCCTTAAACGTTAACAGGCAAAAATCAACTGAAACTGATCATCTTTCGCATAGTCGATCAACATTGGTCTTTGCATTTACACACTTTCTGACTAGGGTCCTAAACATCCCCTGGTGCTACCATATTAAAATGCTAAAAAACATAGCACCATCCTAACAAGAATGTTCATACACTGGGTGATATTACTGTTATTCCTATTCAGTTAATTCGATTGATGTTATGTAGGTTGACCAAGAGAGCATATACTGATTAAAAGGAATTTTTCAGCAAGTTCACTATTTTTGTTATTTCAAAGTTTCAACTCTGACAAGCTAGAAAGCTTTAAATTTCGCATCGGCGAATGTTAATGGGTTTGTCTTCTAATAAGCCTTAAACGGTTACCTTCTTTGCGTGTACTTACCGATGCTATCTTTTGCAATTGTGTCATTTCAGTAGTATCTATCAGTAAAAACTTTATTAATTATTACCGGCATTTTTCCTCTTAACTTACTGGTATATGTAAATGTGCTAAAATACGTGAGAAAAGGTACATACTTTACAATTTCACAAAGAAAATGCAAAATATCTGTATTTAAAGGTGAATGCATTTACACTTTCAATAGAAAGGGTCACTGAGATGCGGGTAGATTTTAAAATTTCGGCAAAACTGAAAACATCATCGGCTATTTGAACTTGTGTTTTTATAACAGCTTAACATATATTACTAACAAACCTTGTATAGGTCTACGATACATTTTACAACAAGGTGCAAATAATATAAAAGCATACTATAACAAAATTTTATTTTAGCTTTTTCATAAGCACTTAGGGCCTACAATTTACAGTAAGTAAATATGCGAAAATCAACAAAATTATGTGCAGCTTTCATTAAGAGGGGCAATGAAACCATATATGTACATTATGTTCATACAAATATTTCAACTCAAATTTATGTTGTATTTGACTTGTTATTCATGTATGTAAAAAAGACAGATTTCGATCCCGAATTTGTTATTAAATAATCATATTTAATGTTTTGTACATGTTGGTGACTTGTCTTGATATAAAGTCATTTTATGCGGATATAAATTTATTTGTTCATTTATTTATTTATTTGTTTATTTATTTGTTTATTTAATAATTTATTTATTTTAGGTTAGAGATGGTTCTCGTGACACTGATGTCCTCCTTCTAAAAGATATATTTGATAAAACATATGTTGTCCATCAAGTATCATCGTCTGGAAATGCAATAAGAATCCAAACACAACTTAATGAAAAGAGATACCTTTCTTTTTCAATGAACATAAAGACAGGTAGGTTTATGCTGAAATGAATAATAATAAAATACGTTCATAAAAATATACCGATGTTGAATGCGCGAGTATTTATATGTGTGTGGGGGTGGGGGGGGGCGTGGGTGCGCTCCAGAAAAAAAACAGAGCTTTTTAACGTCGGATGAATTAACGTCACGTCGTAAACACAACAATATGTCTTAAATAGTTTAAGTTTTTTAATGATTCAAATTGCAACAATGCGCTTTTAGTATTATGCTGTTAAAATACGAACATATGAACAAACAAGGAATAGCATAAACCCAGATATATTTTCTTTTACGTTTTTGTTTTGTGTCTTTTTAAACGCCTTGTTACACACACACACACACACACACACACACACACACACACACACACACACACACACACACACACACACACACACACACACACACACACACACACACACACACACACACACACACACACACACACACACACACACACACACACACACACACACACACACACACACACACACACACACACACACACACACACACACACACACACACACACACACACACACACACACACACACACACATTCAAATGTGCACTTTTTCATAATTGTTTTAATGTATCTATTTTAAAGTTAGATTATCAGAAAGCCTTTAGTATAGATAGCACTTGTATAAAATGCCTACTATGTTTGAAATGCGTTCCATTTTTTGTTACTTAGCATTTTTATCAATTAGATAAATAAATTCTATAAACATTACAACATATAAACTCACACTTTTTGAAAGGTTTCTCAAATGCAAGAATCGAAAAGAATATATAAAAAGATATACATTCTGACCAGCGTCCGTCATATATAAAGAAGAGCTAATAACTAAGTATATGTTACTCAATCCTTGTATTTTATCGGTACTTAAAAGTGCCTAACAAGTGGTTTGGGTAACAACTGCCAGGGACGTTTTATTGTCATTCGCTTTATTCATATTCAGCTGTTGAAATATCGTTTTAGCGTTATCTCTGTGTTGTTTGAATATCGACCCTATAGCTTGTTTATGTGCTGTATCTATACGTACATTTCAATATTTCTTTCTATTCGCTCTGAGGCTGTGCCCCTATCACACTTTCCAATGGCAGTGTTTCGTATGGATCCAACTTCAGAGGTACCGCAGGTTTCAAATGTGATCAATACTTCGCCCTTTTTGGTCCTACTGTGGTCACATGTTTGAGCAGTTATGAGTGGTCGGATTCGATCCCAGTCTGTAAAAGAATAAGTATGTAACTGACATTAACACGATCTGTATTTAGTTTGCACTTTAATAGAGTATAAACTGAAATATTACTGTCTACTTTTTAACATTTTCCTCAAATTGTCTTGCAATTTCTCCATCAATATTAATTATTATTTTATTACATTTTCTTCTGGTTCTGTAAATTTTTAAGGAAAAATGTTGTTTAGTGCTCATAAAAAAATTGTGTTCGACCATTTAAATGGAAAAGTTTAAAAACATTTCTTGACATGTTCATATTGTTATCGTTTAATACTATGACATGAGTCCAGACAAACGAGAAAAATATAAACAGAAAATGTCTGTATTGTATAATTACAATTGTATTCAAGTTAAATGGAAATAATAATTAAATTTAAGTTTAATGGAAAATCAGTTTACTGGATAAACATAAAATTTATCTACGAGTACACCGACATTAAATGGTTCAGTCTACATTTTAACGAAAGTAATGTATAATAACAATGTATTCGGATTTTGTTGCGGCAACCGCCTGAAAAAAACGTTGTACTCAGAGGTCATACAACTCCTTATGAAAGCATAGTGTACATTTTGTTAAAAAAATTACCTGGCACTGATACATGTAGATACTTTTAAAGATTTGTTCACGTGTCAAAGTAAGGCCTGCAGACATTCTACGATGCTATTTATAGCTTTTGGTTATCAAGATAATCTTGTCAGTAAAACATGCAGGATACTGGATGTAAGACACGAAAAAAAAAGCGTTTGTCTTTCAAGGAATGTGTGATACCATTAACTGAATACCGCAGCTGATTTTTCAGTGCTATTTACTTTAATTGGTTTTCAATATTTTAGTGGCCACGATGGAACAATGGTACACCTTCTTACGACGTTCAAGTTAAGTTAATATTAACGTAATTTCTTTCAGGATGTCGGTATAATGATGGTCACATTTCCTCTAATGCTTCCAATGGCACATACATTGGAAGCGTGCATACTTTCTACTGTGCAACAAACTGGATTCTCGTTGGACCAGAAAAGTTAACATGCACTGTCAGTGGAGAATGGTCTGATACATTCCCATACTGTCAGCGCACAGGTAATTATAGAGGGGTATATTGCATTATATATACTTATATAAATATCATGCCCTTGTTAATATTGAAATGTCTAAGGAAAATATAGAAAAGAACTAAGCAAAAATATCATCCTTTATTGTACAATCGCAAAGCAATGTCTAAATGTATATAACATGAAAAACGTTTTAAGTTAATATAGTATTATGTTCGGTAACACTCTGACGTAACCCATTTCAGGGTCCTGGTGGAGGTTTGTCTTGTATATATTTTGCAAAATTTCGATACACTCTTATTTGTTTTAAAATGACGCATGTCCTGTACTTCGATAAAAAGGACAATCCTTATTCCTGTTAAAATATAGACCTATTTTTCTGTAATTTTTAAACAATGTAACCTCACGTGAATTTATATCAAGAAAAGGGTCGAAATACTGTTATCAAACGATTTAATTGCTAATCTGATGTGGAAATGAGACGATATTGCACTTAAATAGCTGATTTTTTAGATTCTTGTATGCCGTTTTTTGGTACAGACAAGCCACGACAATAAAGCGATCTCGTTATTGTTCTTACCCTAATAAAATGCCGTCTTGGATTATCGACTTCACTTTGGTAGGCGTATACATGCCTTTGAAGCTCTATTCTAAAATACATTGTTCGATCATTAAAATGTTAGTGTTTATTAAACGAAAGAAATGAACACATGTTTAAAAGTATTTTAAATACTGTCGCCGAGCATGAACCAAGCCTCTATGTATTATCTTTTCTCAAGAAGACCTATTGATGTTGTTCTTAAAACGAGTAAAGTGCACTGAATTTCGGTTATTTTTCATCTTTGGTGAATATCGGAATTAAATTAGAATAAGTTTAAAATATTGCTACATAATCACCTGTCACTTGAAATTGTTAATGTTCCAAATTTGTCTGTACGATTTGTTTAATATTTATTGCACTTGTTACGACGATGTACTATGTACAAGTCAAATGGTATGCTTTATTCTGTTGTTTGTTTTCGGTCATTTTCCAGTACTTCAAAAGAAAAAGTTCGTAACAGCATATAATTTAGGAGATGAAAATTTGACGTCATTGTAAATCTTTAAATAAAAACAAGGTTTTGCTGTGTCTTGGTCAATATGTTGCTTGGCAGAAATGTTTCATTGTTGAACAGGACGCTTATGGCGATCTTTAATGCTTGAAAACATTGCCCTCTTCTATTCTCCTTGTTTTGTAACCAAGCGGTGAGCGCGAGGAACATCAAGTTTTTTCTTGTGGCAATATTCTCCGCATGTATCCTGCATTTCTTTCGCTACAGATATTCTTAACATGTTTACAATGTTACACCAAAGACAATTTTATTTGCTTTAAGTTAAATGCATTTAAGGTTGTGGGGCAAGGGTCATATACCTGGGTTCAAACCTATAGAAACAACAATGGCCTCGCAATACCGCAAACAACTTGAATTGTGCATGCTCTGTGCTAATATGGTTGTATAAAATCAAATGTCTCTTTCGGTTATATACATGTATGTTACAGTGTAAGTACATAGAAAAAAAAAAAAAAAAAAAAAAAAAAAAGTCGAACTATGGTAATTCTTTTTATTTTACCGGCCGCAATAGCTCAGGTGGTAGAGCGTCGGCTTGCGGATCGGGAGGTCGTGGGTTCGAACCCCGGCCGGGTCATACCAAAGACTTTAAAGTTGGTAGTAGTGGCTTCCCTCCTAACGCTCGGGGCTAAGGGGACAGCATTACGCCTGACTCGTCGGTGTCAGTATAATGGACCGGCCGGGTTCAGTCCCTGGGCACCTCATAATTGCCCCTGTGCTATAATGATAGAAATGTCGCTGCGCAGTATCGGTAAAAATGCCGGCTAATCCCTCTCTTTTTATTTTCTGTTATTTTATTACAATTGGCAATTATAATTGGTTTTCACTTCGGTAAATACAGGTTATAACTCTTACAAAATAAATCCACGAGGTACTAATGTTAGAGATTTCTTACTGTTTAACTTAATTAAATATATTATCTGCATAATATGTCAATTAAGGTTTTTGGTATTAAAAGATAAGAGAAAAGAGTTGGTGGGGGTGTTTGTGATAAAAAACTTTAATATTTTTAAAACTTTAGTGCACCTGCTTCGTGGTCAATTTATAATTACGATAATAATAACTTATTTGTGCAACTTAAACTCAATCACCAAGCCTTTAGTTTAGTCGACTCGTCACCTCAGTGGTAATGACAAAATCCTACTACTCCGTCGGTCAGGGTTTGAATCACTTCACTACCGACTATCATTTCTAGATATACATTGTAACCACAACTTTCATAAAACATCACAAACGCGAAGAAAATAAAACAATGAGTACAGTTTGTTATTCCTATCTAGATTTATTCATTACTCATCAAGCAAATATTGCAAAAAAGGCTCATATTCGTTCATATCTTAAAATACAAAATTTAAACTATAGATAGCAACTTTTTGTTGAACCAATAGATCTAATGTTTACCAAATGTAATTAAGCCATTTGGTAGTATTTTTCATAATCGATATTGATCATATTGAGGCGTAATATTAAAGCTGTATCTCCTTTTTCTTCCAAAGAATGTGACCCACTAAATGTCGCTGACGGCAATGTGTCCTACGTTAACGACACAGAACTTGGTGTGTATGCACGAATCACATGCAAAGAAGGATATTTCTTGTTTGGAAACCACATTGTACAGTGTCGTGCAAATGGAACATGGAATTCGGAACTTCCCGAATGCTTACCAGGTAATTAGAATATATTACTAGTAAAAACATCACTTGTGAAAACAAAATTATTCATCGTTACACAGCAGCAAGAGGTCAAGTCAATTAGCTGTGTTATTTTAGTAAGTTCTTCCCTATTGAAAAAAATGAGAAGAATTTTTTTTAATGTAAAGTAAATTTGTTGTTTGTTTTTTATCCTTTTAGATTGTGGCAAAGTGATTGCAAATTCAACCAAAGGGGAAATCACTCATGCTTTTCCAGTTACAATGGAACATTCTGAAACATGCACATGGATTATACAAGTTGATAGTGGATATGCCATCACTCTTAATGTGACGGCATCATTTGAGTGTTGTAACTCGTATATTGAGGTTAGTTTGATATTATCTAAATGGCTGCTATTTTCTACTCCATTTTACTGTTCAACAAGCCCCAATAATCTAGTTTGGTCTCTACATGTAGTTGTAAACTACATCCGACTTTCAATTTACAACTTTTCCTTAATATGAACATGAAAAGTCGAGGCAACATATATGTTCTGATCAATCAATGGTTGTAAATGTTCGAGTCATGCGCGCCAAATATAGGTTAAATCTCGGTAAGTATGTTCATTAGCAGCACGTTCAAAAGATATAAATGCCGCAGACCTATAACTACTTAACCATTCTCCTGTTGGGCCTGTGTTTAATTTGAGTTAGTCTCGGGCTGCACTTCGGTGACAAATATGTATAGTGTATGTATCAATATTCTATAAATATTAGAAACTAATTAACAGTAGAATTGGAATTGTTATATTCACTATTGAGTGATATTATTGAAATTTTAAATGGCATCTTGGTTAAAATATGCGTGCTGCGTGTTTGTTTGTTTTTGGAATATTTATGTAACAACTACTAGAACTAGAAATTGCTAAGAAATCCTACTTTTTCTTGTTTACAGAGCATTCTCTGTTATAACATTTGCTTTATAACAAGGTATTACGCATATTTAGTATATCTGTGTTGTACTGTTTAGTTTAGTGTAAAATTCATCTTGTCCACAATGCTTTTTATCAAATATTCTCCTTTATTGTTAACATTTAGAAGATGTCATTTACTATAACACACCAGTTATTTATTTGTTTGTTAGTTATACGATGGAATAAGCAAAGGCAGGCTTTTAACAAGGACGTCATCTTCGGCAGTAAATTCGGTGTATTCCACTACTGGAAATTCGCTGCGAATAGTGATTGTCAACTCTGGGTCACCAAGCAGTTTCAAACTAGAATTTGAAACCTACCGGGGTTTGTAGTTTATGTACTTTCAGTCTTGGTGTTGATTGGGGAAGAAGCCATTCGGCTCTCAATCGGAGTACAGTATTTGTGTGTGGATTCCAATATATACACTTATCTTGCAGCTGTATACAATAAACTGATTTATTATTGCAAGGGGCATCTTAAAACCAATTATTCTACATATACATGTATTTGTAATGATGTTGGTTTTTTTGTGTGCAAGATATGTTACTTCATATAATGATGAGTGGGATTTCTGTTTAAATACACGGAGGTCTCATGACTATTGCAGGTCGTTGAATTGCTCCTAGACCAAGTTAATTTGTGTGCATTTTGTTAATCTAGATTTACCTCCCCTGGGTTTTATTTTTATATGTACGAATTTACGTGCATGTGTATTTCTTCTAAGTATTCGGTTTCTGTTAATACTGTATTTAAGGATGCAATTAATAACCAGTTACTTAAGTTAAACATATCGGCTTATTAAGCATTTGGCTTGCGTTGAATGGATTTTTATCTTTTTACCCTGAACTTTGTCTAATAATACATACACGTTTTTAACTGAACAGGTTGCCGAAATTTGTCTAACCCCCAAAATGGATATATAGGTTATTCAAGACATGGTCTACAAGTAGGGGGTAAAGCGAGTTTTTCATGTAACTGGCCTGCAATCATAAAAGGCAAATCCAGTCTACAGTGCCAAAGCGACAAAGAGTGGGACGGAAATCCTCCAACATGTGTTACAGGTACGGAGAGAATTAATAGTCTCTGTTTGGATTGTTTGTAAAATTCAACTAACTTAACTGTTTACTTTTTATGGACCGGTTACATGCACTTATGTGGCATTGGTTTACAAATTGTATGTTACAAAATGGCATCTACTTCGACAAACGTTAACTGGAATTCTGTATGCTTTTAATTATTTTCCTTCATGTTTAAGATAACTGTGAGCAAACGTCTAATGTCTTATATTTTAGGTTGTGGTGACAATCTTGTTCCTTTGCAACCACGAGCTTTGCAAAGAACATCTGTGACATTTGACAATGGGGTATACTACTATACATACTACTGCCAATATGTGTACCCAACAACATTGATTGGACATCAAACTGTAGTATGTCAAAATGGATCGTTTGTTGAAGCCCCTCCGACCTGCATAAATATAGGTATATGTTTGCGTCATATTGTAGCATAAGCTAGATATCTCTAATGCATTCCCTTTCGGATAACCTTGGTATATTGAAGATAAAGATATGTTATTCAGATTCATCAATAACACGGTGAATTGTAAAGTAATCATTTGAGTGAGTCGCCTCTATGTCAACTTCTTCACTATAATATAACTGTTTATTAAATTTAAAAACAGGTTGTGAAACGACAGCCCCAAGAAATGGCACGCTGAATTTCATTGTTACCACACAATATGGTTATGTTTTCACATACAAATGTGATAATGGCTTTTATCTCCTGGGAAACACAACCCGACTCTGTACCTATGACCACATATGGCTTAGCGACACTCCAGTCTGCATTCCTTACGGTAAAATTGTTAATCTTTCTTTATTATAGTTTGTCGACAGTTGCTTTGATTGTTTTAAACAAGTTAATATTATGAAATTTCAACACGCCACCGCTCGTGTATAAATACAGAGTGGGTATTCACATGTGTATTATGACAGACCTTGTACCTGACAATTGTTTGATTGTTTGCGTAACATATTGTTGCAATTAAATACTTATGCATCATCTAATACAAGCCAACACTACTGTTGCATCTATTTAATGTTTACATGATTAAATTTTGGACTCCTCATCTCGTATCAATGATGTGGTATTCAATAAGAAAACAGTATTGGCGAGGTAATAACTAAAACGTCCCTAGATGTTTTAGTGCGTAATCCTAACATGTTTGGGAAAAACGAACCGCACTTCATAATAAATACATTGTGTTTCATAATATCTGTCTTCTATTCAAAACACTATTACCTGACCATTTTAAAACATGTTTTAACACTTTATGCTTCAAAATAAAGCTGACAGATAAAATATTTTAACATGCATTAAAATACGGAAACGACAACACTTATTTCTATCATGCAGGCGCTCTACTTTAATCTTTTTAAAAAAGAGCGTTAGTACCAACATTTCTGATTGAGGTCCTGGATTCTTCTTGTGAAGTTACTAACAGATAGAGATTACAGACTTACATCAAAACAACAGATGAGCTTAAGGGTGCGCTGAAGAAAGAAATCTATGTCATTAACAGACACCCGTGCTGCAGTGATTCAAAATTTAAAACAGATTTGCCGTCATCATTGGCCATAAATTTACTTTTCGGAAAATGTAAACTGTAAGACTATTTTGCCATCATATGCACATGTTCTGTATACCAGACACAACTTCATTATGTCTGTAAAAAATGAAACTCAATTTGTTCAAAGAGAAGCCGTTTCACAACTACTGTTGCATAAAAGTGGGACAAATATTATGAAGCACCCTGTACAAGCGATTCTGTGGCTCTTTTGCTAGAGACAAACTAGGATTTCGCCCATGTCCGGTGCATAACCTCGCAGTTTTCTGACATCCCATCCCTCAAAATCTGATTAGCCAATGGTTTGATAATCAAAATTGGCATGCATTTCATTTATAAGGGCATATATTCCTCTTGGTTCGTACATGTATAACACGGTAAAACTACTGTGTGATTTAGCTATTCGCTAAAATTAATAATAATAAACGCAATGCCTAAGGAACGTCAATATAATTCAGGCGTTCGTATCAATTTTTACCAAATACATGTTTACATTGTTCAGAAATGTGAATATTCTCAGTCAGTATTTTCGAGTCAAATACTTTACAAACCTTTGAATTAAACGCCAGTGAATTGCAAAAATCTAGTCTGCGTTCTCCACGGCGATCATCATAGCGTTTAAATGGTAAACTTTACCACAAACTGAAACTATAATGCGAGCGAAATAATTCTTACCTTCAGTTTAACGTTTTCGCCTTTAATACTATCCTGTTAAAAATCTGCCCCTCTTATGGTAAATGAAATATGCAAAGATTTCCTTTGCCGTACACAAGAGTCTCTATAGAGCTTTTTGCGCTAGTTCTACACGAATAGACTGGTTTATGATTTCACCTTTAATGGATATTTATCACAAATGCATATGGTATATTGAAGATAAAGATATAAGTTATTCAGATCCATCAATAAACGTGGAGAATTGTAAAGTAATCATTTGAGTCAGTCGCCTCTATGTCAACTTCTTCACTATAATATAACTGTTTATTAAATTTGAAAACAGGTTGTGAAACGACAGCCCCAAGAAATGGAACGCTGGATTTCATTGTTACCACACAATATGGTTATGTTTTCACATACAAATGTGATAATGGCTTTTATCTCCTGGGAAACACAACTCGACTCTGTACCTATGACCACATATGGCTCAGCGACACTCCAGTCTGCATTCCTTACGGTAAAATTGTTAATCTTTCTTTATTATAGTTTATCGACAGTTGTTTTGATTGTTTTAAACAAGTTAATATATGAAATTTCAACACGCCACCGCTCGTGTATAAATACAGAGTGGGTATTCACATGTGTATTATGACAGACCTTGTACCTGACAATTGTTTGATTGTTTGCGTAACATATTGTTGCAATTAAATACTTATGCATCATCTAAAAACAAGCAAACACTACTGTTGCAACTATTTAATGTTTACATGGTTAAATTTTTGGCTCCTCATCTCGTATCAATGATGTGGTATTCAAGAAAACAGTATTGGCGAAGTTATAACTAAAACGTCCCTAAATGTTTTAGTGCGTAATCCTAAAATGTTTGGGAAAAACGAACCGCACTTCATAATAAATACATTGTGTTTCATAATATCTGCCCCCTATTCAAAACACTTTTACCTGTTTATGATTTCACCTTTAATGGATATTTAATTTTTTATTCATGTTTCGGTAGAACAGCTAACCTATTTGCAAATATATCTGACTCTATTTACATCTTTTCACTT
The DNA here is from genome assembly GCA_007844125.1 of Sinonovacula constricta. NCBI lineage: Eukaryota > Metazoa > Mollusca > Bivalvia > Cardiida > Solecurtidae > Sinonovacula > Sinonovacula constricta. Next base: position 19,426,458 of record CM017556.1, on the reverse strand, counting down.
TTTTGATCGTGTTTAATTAAAACAAATGGTAATATTATTTTAACCTGGAAGAAAACATGGCCAGTATATGTTTGTTTACCTGAAGTTATGGCGAAGGGAAATGAACAAGCAACAACCAAGAGTCTTCTTTTGTTTGGGAGAATTTCTGTCCCATAAATGACTGTCTTCAAACGACCTTAGCTACACTTATGACGTCCATTTCTACGGATTTACATACGACATATCCCATCACTTAAAAGCGGGCGATAGATCAATGCGTATCCTAGCCAACTGATAACGGGTATGCCAAGCGGGCGTTAGATCAATGCGTATCCTAGCCTACAGAAACCGGGTACACCAAGCGCGCGATAGATCAATGCGCATTCTAGCCATTATGAAACGGGTACGCCATGCGGGCGATAGATCAACGCACCGATCTGCTTATCCTAGCCAACAGAAAACGGGTACGCAAAGCGGGCATTAGATAAATGCACCGATCTGCGTACCCTAGCCAACAGAAAACGGGTACGCAAAGCGGGTGTTAGATTAATGCACCGATCTGCGTACCCTAGCCATTAGAAAAATGGTACGCCAAGCGGACGATAGATCAATGCACCGATCCGCGTACCCTAGCCAACCGAAAACGGGTACGCCAAGCGGGCGATAGATTAATGCACCGATCTGCATACCCTAGCCAACAGAAAACGGGTACGCCAAGCGGGCGTTAAATTAATGCACCGATCTGCGTGCCCTAGGCAACAGAAAACGGGTACACCGAGCGGGCGATAGATCAATGCACCGATCTGCATACCCTAGCCAACAGAAAACGGGTACGCCAAGCGGGCGTTAGATTAATGCACCGATCTGCGTGCCCTAGGCAACAGAAAACGGGTACACCGAGCGGGCGATAGATCAATGTACCGATCTGCATACCCTAGCCAACAGAAAACGGGTACACCGAGCGGGTGATAGATCAATGCACCGATCTGCGTGCCCTAGGCAACAGAAAACGGGTACACCGAGCGGGCGATAGATCAATGCACCGATCTGCATACCCTAGCCAACAGAAAACGGGTACACCGAGCGGGTGATAGATCAATGCACCGATCTGCATACCCTAGCCAACAGAAAACGGGAACTCCAAGCGGGCGTTAGATTAATGCACCGATCTGCGTGCCCTAGGCAACAGAAAACGGGTACACCGAGCGGGCGATAGATCAATGCACCGATCTGCATACCCTAGCCAACAGAAAACGGGTACGCCAAGCGGGCGTTAGATTAATGCACCGATCTGCGTGCCCTAGGCAACAGAAAACGGGTACACCGAGCGGGCGATAGATCAATGCACCGATCTGCATACCCTAGCTAACAGAAAACGGGTACACCGAGCGGGCGATAGATTAATGCACCGATCTGCATACCCTAGCAAACAGAAAACGGGTACACCGAGCGGGCGATAGATCAATGCACCGATCTGCGTACCCTAACCAAAAGTAAGCGGGTACACCAAGCGAGCGATAGGTCGCAGATATATACATCTTAATTCTTCGTATACATGTTTATGCAAATCGTTGTTGGTTTAAAGGGCTAGTATTTTTGATAATAATTTAAAAATTCAAATTCAGCACAAAAGGAGGATACTGTCCTTGATGACGAAACTGTCCAAAACTCCAGAGACATAAGTCCCATAGTCGGAGGGGTATTAGGCGGCAGCGTTGGACTTGCGTTAATAGGTGCGATCGTTGGATTTTGCATATCCAGGAAAAGGAAACAAGAGTCTAATCCAATGTAAGCTAAGCTAAACAAGAAATACATATAGGTAAACTATATATATATATACATATATTTATTTTATATATTTTATAATTTATTATTTATATACATGTACATGTGTGTGTGGGGGGGGGGGTGTTAAATCTGAAATTCTGTGAAAGATGTAATGGTATCATTACCACTATATAAATTATACATGTGCGAATGTTGTCACACGCATTGTTTTGCAGCATTGTGTAGTTTGGCTTTATGAATATATATTTTTAGAGCGTCCATATTATGACACATCTTCGTTAGTTTTAAAAGCTTTTGTTATTGTAAAAGATGTTTACTCAACAAAAAAATACTTTCGTTACAAAATAAGTAATAATAACCTCGTTTTATTCTTGTAATTTCAGATGCCATTGAAGTCTTTTGTTTAAAATAATTACGTTTTTTGTATACAATGTTTTCATGCTTTAAAGGTATAAACAATCGGACATCAAGGCAGATGATCGACTTTCTATTTCGATGAAAAGGCAAGTGTTCCCTAAAATCAAACGCATATATTATATATTTTGCAATATCTTTGCTTTATCTTTAAATTTAAATTATTCCTTTTTATATCCCTATATTTGTAAACCGAAAGGAATGTAAATAATTAAGGTCAAGTAGCGATTTTGATTTTGCAGGCACATGAAATATTATAAGGTTTATGTATTAATTGATCTTAGCTAACCCACTGATAAAAGTGCCAAACTTTTCTTTACACAACAAAGTAAATTTTCCACTCTCCCGCGTTTTTAAAATTCTTTTTATTTATTTTTCCATTCCTTTGTTTCAAGATTATTATATTAATAAATATGTTAATTTGCGGCACATTTTTGAAAGAAAGTTTACGTATTCAAAAAGTACACCAAAAACAAAACCCCAAAGATTTAAGTGAAATTCCTTTTGATTCTACAGCCGCACAACAAGACGTTATATTTGCGTTGACACTGTTAAAATACTTCGTTCAAATATATGATTAACCCCTCAGCACATAACATTAATAAGAATAAGAATTAAATAAGAAAAGGTCCTATCAAAATTTCCACATATATTTTATTTTTATCTACCTGTAGACAAAGGCAAACAAGTAAAATGTTAATGTGACAAAAACACAGAGACGAGACATAGCACACATAAAGAAAAACCATCAGTTACCGCCTTGGAACGGTCAATCGGCAAAAGGGCCGACTGGGGTGCTTAAACCTGGTTTGTGGAGCGCTCCAACCTCGCACTTCCTGAAGGTTTTTCTAGCAAACAAACAGTGTAAATAGCAATATCCCATCAAAGTGAAACAACTAACAGTAAGCACCTGCATCGGGAGTTAAAACAGATACAATGAACTTATATACATACATAATAACTAGAAATAAAATAAACTATAAACATATGTACAGCATGTACAGTAGATAAAAGTTTAAATTTAAAAGCAGGATTTCTAGACATTGAAATCTCCCATTCTAGTGATACTATTTGTAACAAATGAGAGAGACGATTTTAATTTTAGATTTGTTATTATTCATACATTAATGATGATTTGCCTCGTGCTGTCTCCTAGGACTCTTTAAATTCCCAAATTACAAGGTTCGCAGGCGTTTGTACTATTGTTGAATATCTCATATTCAGAAACCAGTTTATTTATACATTTGATACATATTGGCTTTAGATTCCACGAATTAAGAAAGGCTTTTTAATAATTGCTTCAAAGTATGATACCATTATGAAAATACATATACAACAGGGCATGACCCATTATGGAAAAAATGATGTATAAAGTTAACAAAATTAATGTCTCAAAGATTTATCAGAAAATTTATTGCTAGTGGTTGCAACTTGGTTATTCTTCGTTGTAATGCATGTGGTATGCGAATGATCATTTTACAGTCAGGAAATCTAGTTGCTTTTAAAATAATCTGATACATGAACATGTCGTTGAGACTTTACGAAAACCGTTAATAATAAAAGCGCTCAGAAGCGCTGTTTGGGCAGTGTAAGTTTTACCATGTACGCGAATACAGGTGTGCATACATTGGTCAAAATTATTCCGTAGTAAATCAAATGTAAAACGCAATGGAAATTGGAAAGCAGGCAAGTACTCGGCCACAAATAAACACCTCTTCTAAAATATAGATTAAAAATTTGGACAAAACTACAGTCAGTAACATCTGATTATAGAAACCATTTTATTAAACATTCAATACTTTCTATATAATTTTGCATTTTAACTTCAGTTAGGTCTTAAATAAATGATCGATCATTCATGCTACCGGATTCAATCAAAATAAACTAAGTTTTAAAATAACTCCTACCACTTGCGACCCTGTCATCTGAATATAAAATCCAGAATGCGTCATTTCTCTCCGAACACGAGATGTTGGTTTTAGACTGAGATTTTGGGATGATACGATTGATCTATTTTATTACGTACCCTATTTCAGAGCCACAGAAGGCTCCGCGCGGGATTGCGCAAATATCTAGTCCTAGTAGATGATGCAAAGTCAGTGGAACACTCATTTGCCATTTCGATCTTTAGTGAATGAGTGATTTTCGTAAACGGCATTGCCCATTCATGAATTTGCATTTTATATTGGCATAACATAACAATAAACATCCAGTTTGTACAGATAACAATATTAATGTTAACATTACTTAAGCATGTCTCTTTAGACATACATATGTGTTCTGTGCAGGCTCTACTTCTTCCTAGGCATGAATAACTGATCGCGAGTAGTCAATGTCATGCTGGGTCAGTCCCGCGTGCTTCTGAAATCCAGCTCTCATAACTCTGGACGGTGCCGCAATCGACACCGGCCAAAAACGATCATTCGGACACTTTTGGAATTCTGTCTTTTTATCTCTTCAGTCGTGCCATATACGAGTAAAGAAAACTGACCAATCTGTATGCCCTTTACCTGAGATTATACAGTAGAAATGACTTCAGTATATTTTTGCCTTTATAATTTAACATTTACAACTAAATCCTCCGTCTTTATACCACTACTTTTGGATCGTATCACATATAATCGCGGCTTAATACTGTATTTGGTTTCTTTGCTTTGGATGTCTTTTTTTAAATCTGAATTTTCTTCTCGGTAGAAAACTGTTTGTTTTAAAATTTACGTACTGCATTTTATCATATAACGTCATTAACACGTTACGTCAACGCTTGGATACACCCTATATTCTGAAAAAAAGTGACTGAGGTTAATGCAAGATAGGAAGTCTAGCCATACTGCGCAGATCACTAGTAAAATACTGCAGGCGCATTAAATCTTTGTGTATGCCAGGGCAGTTCTATTACCTGACATTAATCCCATTGAGCACATTTAAGGCGGAAGGGCGGGTCAGAACAGAACACCATCTAAAGTCCGGGACATGGGCACATTGTGTGTGAGGAGTGACAATTCTCAATGACTAGTGTTACTACTTCGTTCGGTCAATGTACAGCAGATGCATGTGTGATCGAAGCACACAAAAGACATGTATGAGGTTTAAAATGCCAAAATACGAACATGTTAACATATTTTACTTGAGAATAAGCTTTATTTAATTATACTTTTTGTGCGTAATACAAGTGTTTTCAATTATTCCCTTAAAATTATTTAAACTTTTAATGTATGACTGTTTATACGAATTTGAATACTTAGTACAACGGCTACTTATACTCGTATAATAAATAGTTATTATAAATATTTAAGTAAAAGTGAGCTATATTGACAGTCTCCTCAAGATGATCTTTGCTACTTTATGCTTTCATTTAAATTAAGAAAAGAGGCAAGATAATTTGTGTTAAAGAACACAGAAAAAGGTAACAAAATCTGTTGGCTGACGATTAAATTGTACCCAAATAGTTATTATCTAGTTATACAGACAGAAGATCTTTAGTGAAATTGCATTCATTATAGTTGTTTACGATTTGAATTCTTTAAAAGGTTTAAATCCTCTATCCAGGTGCTTACTGTAAGTTGTCACAATTCGATTACATTTTCATTTTTACGGTTTGTCATGGAGAAAAACCTTTAGGAATTGCGAGCGTGGAGCGTTATACAAACAACGCTTAGCACCCATGTCGGTTCATTTGCCGATTGACAGCTCCGAAGTGTTCACTGTTGGTTTTCCTTTGTGTGAAATGTTTTGTCTTGGTGTTTTTTCCCTTTGAATTTACATTTGTACTTACTTGTCTGCGCCTTTGTCTAGTGGTACATCAAAATTTAACATTTTCGCAATTCTCATCAGACCTTCTCATATTTCCCTATTGAATCTATTTCTAGGGCAATAACACTATCTGAGTTTCCAGCCTACCTAGCTGCGGTGCATCGAGATCTAAATCCAAAGTTTTCACTTGTCTTTGAGGTAATAACAACTGTCTTGTCCATCTATCACCACCAGTATCACAGGCTTAATGGTAGAACTGAAAAATGCTTTACAGACTATTACACAGATATATCTCTTTTGTTTAAATATACTCAATATAAGTAAATCATTTAGTGAACGTTTGTTTAAATACATCTGCATAATGACCATTTTAACAGGATAAATATACTGTGCCTACGCTCAATAAAGACTGCTTTATAGCGTTGGACCTCTTTCAAGGGTAGGTTTACTCCTCACCTTCATAACTGAAAATTCCAAAATTCAAAATATAAATACAAAATGCTCAACTTGTTTCTACTGTTGCACGAAAAGTTTGTATTTCTATGGTTATGCCCCACTCTGTTTTCTTTCCCGGTTTTTGCATAACCTTAATTACGATAGTGTTTGTTTGATCCAAAACTCCTCTTTCTCCTGAGCACTGAAATTCGCCCCGTATTTTATACAACGTGGTTATGCGACTTAAGGCGTCCCTAAAAGTCCCTGGCAGACCCCAGACAGTCATAAACCGGTATCAAGCGACATGGTATGACAAATTATTCAAGAATTTAGGCTAACTTTCGCGGCTATTGACCGAAGAAATCTAGCTTTGAAGAGAATAGGGTCGAATTTTACTATTTATTGCCGCTTGGATATTTACTAAAAGCAATGCCTTGATAATTCAATACAAAACCAGATATAAATCTCTACCCTAGAAACAAAATGGTTGTAAAGCCTAAACTGGCTGAATCGGGTTTTGTGGATTTAATGGTTTTGTGCATTTAATCGCATTGCAATTAACTTTGTTTGGTTGTAACAAATTACTCAATTGCATTTAATGGTTGATTTTGTTCATGCTTGTATTATAAAATAAATGTTGCTTGATAGATATATTTTACAGAAAACGTGAATCTGAAAATGTCATTTTTGTACGGTGTACCATTCAATAATCTTGACCTTTACATCGTTTGGGGTAAGGTTAAATTATGCTATCTTTTTCAGGATTTAAAAGCCCTAAGTCCCTGTCATAACCAATACGTCGGAAATGAAGCTAAGAACAAAATGAAGAACAGAGACTTGCAAGTTCTCCCGTGTGAGTTTATAGAATATTGTTTGCGCCCTTTTGGTTAATTACAAAATAATAGAAATCGAAGTAAAATGGTCGTTAAATGGCTAATGTTAAAAGGTACAAGCAACGTACATTTGCATATACTATCTTTGCATATTAATTTGATTAATGAGAATCATATTTGACTGGCGCTGTATGTGATTGTTACTTAGCAATTGTACACTTGATATTAGTAGACATTTCTTATTAAGTTTCATGTTATGATAATTTATTTGCTGAATAAGCTCGCAAAAGCTCCTGGTTTTATACAGTAAGAAGTTTTGAAATACTGAGCTTAATGTTTATACAATTTTGATTAGCAACTAATCAATAACAAAACACACGCGTATGGTGCTTACTGTTCGTTGTCTCACTTTGATAAGATAGAATACCTTCAGAAGTGCGAGGTTAAGGCTCTCCACAAACCCGGTTTAAGCACCCCAGTCGGTCCTTTTGCCTATTGACCGTTCCAAGCCGGTATCTGCTGGTTATATTGACATGGGTACTCTTTTTGTTTTCATATGCAGTTGACCAGACTCGTGTAAAGTTAGGGAAAGAGAAAGGTACTGACGACTACATAAATGCCAGCATTTTACCAGTAAGTGACTTTAACCTAAATTAGATATACATTAAGGACAATAATAACTTATCACATTATTCCAACTTAGTTTTACTAACAAAGAAATGTTTACAATCAGCTGTAAGAATAGTACACCAAAACTGCTGCATCGAAGTGATGTTTTAAATAAAAATAGCAAGGTCTTTTACATTGACTTTCAATTAAATTATTTATTTTGAAGATGCAACATAGACGAGTAGACGTTTATTAGGGTTTATAATACGGACTGGGTATTTCTAAGAAAATCTCCAAGATTTCAGAACTTATCCTGAAAATGGTTTTGCAATCCAATTACCTTAATCGCCATTAAGACATTTAAGCTGTAATGTAGGGAAACATTGTATTCAGAAAAAAATAACGTTGAAGAATGTTATGATAATTAACACTTGAATTATTTATTTTTTAGCAGTTTATGTGTTCTCTTTCTACATATAAACCTACAAACATTTCTACATACACGTTAAAAATAAAAGAAATCTAGGTACAATTCTTATAAACCAGTAAGAAGTTTAATTTTCTTGTAGGTTGCATGAAGAATATATATTAATCATCCTAAAGTAGCACAGGATTGTTGAACTCAACATATGAAAGACGGTCAAATGTTGATATTTTCACTATTGTTAACCTAACAGACCTAATCTAAAACTGTGTTCTTTCGAAGTCTAAAGTAACCAATTAAAATTCGAATATGTCTTAGATTACTCTTGTCCATACTATTAATGTAAATATTAATCATAATATACGAACTTGTTTCGTTTTATTGTGTTTTCAAAAAAAGCTAAGTGGGCGATCTTAAAGGTAAGTTGCACAAATAGTGTGTTTAATAACACACATGTTGTCATTGTTTACATACATTTGTAATTGTATGATAATACTGGCTAATAAGGAAATACAAAAATATATAAGAATAACTTTTTCTATAAACGTTCACTCACAAATTTTCGGCAAATTACTTTTTTCAGGAGTTAAACAATAATAATTGCACTTTTAAAATCGATGATAGACTTGCGATCTGCTAAGGCACGATCAAGGAGCTTCATGGCTTTGCAAAACATGCTAATAACATACATAAAACTTCAATATGAATTACTGGATAGTGACAAACAGATCTACCTTGACAATAGGTCGTGTCATTCACCATCTACGCAAAAATGGCTAACCTATGGTCTGTGTCTAAGGCTGAGGGGGATCTAGGAAAGGTGACAGATGACCAGAAGAGAAGAAATTATTTGAAATGCAAACTACGGAAGAGCGAATACAGCGGCAGGGCCAGTGAGTCACAATTTGCGCAAGTTGATTCCTTAGACAGAAAGTCACTTCTTGAGAAAAGACAATAATGATGAGCAAAAGCCTTATAGAGTACCTTTGGTGTTAACAGATTATACTCTTCTGTCAGATATGCATAAGAGTGTACACAAACACCAAATTGTTGTACCGATCGAAGAAGACAAAGCGATTGTAAGACAAACCTCCCCTTGTAGCATTTAAAAAGGATGGAAACTTATGTGACACGACAGTCCATAGGCCAGATATATCGAGCTATCCGCGGGAATGCGTTTTGCTGCAACACATGTATCTTCATGTAAAGCAACCCAGTAAAAGACACCACTAGACAGACAGAATCTGGCGTGCCAGATAAGATGAGCTTTAAACAGCGGAATGTCGTATATGATATAAGCTGCTCAATGTGTGGATCAGTCGTTTTCGTTGTAGAAATTGAGAGGCAGCTGTGTGAGAGGATGAAGAAGCGCCTGTGAGATTTACGACAGAAGAGTGACAAGCCCATCAACTTTCATTTTTCGCATCCAGGCCATTCCCCAGATGGCCTCCGTTTCATCATGCAGCGGACCGAACTGAGAGGCCGAAAAATGAGTCAGCATGGATATATGAACTACTGGCCGTCCGACGGCTGGACTGCAACGTGATAGATGCATGTCATAACTTAATGGTTTTTGATGTTAGTAAATGGGATGAAAATGGTGCTCAGTAAGGGGCGGGAAAACGGCGTTGTCATTACGTTGATGTCGTTTTTCTGTTTTCTAATATCATAGCGCCCATAAACGTTTACAAATATATAAAGATATCAATTGTATGTGTTTAACTATTGACAAAAATGAATGTGCCATAAATGTGAGTGTGAGCGTTTTCAGAAAAAAAGCTAGAATTCCCTTTGGAACTTACAACATTGTATAAAACAACAGTTTAATGACGAGTGTTAACTAATATATTTCATAAGTACATCGTGAAAGCATAACCATGACAGTAACTTTCTGTCGAAATAGGAAGAGCATATATTGGTATATACCAAATGCATACGCTGTTAAATGCAAACTTCTTTTCCATAAAACATGATTATTGTTTTCCAGGGATACCGCTCCCAATGTGAATATATCGGTTGCCAGGGACCGTTGCCTTGTACCATCAATGACTTTTGGAGTATGGTGTGGGAGCAGAATGTTTCCATTGTTGTCATGCTGACATTGTGCATGGAAGAAGATCAGGTAAAATAAAAACATCGTAGTTATTTAAGGTTTTTTGCTTTAACCTTAAACAAAAAAAATGTTTAAATATATGGGGGACAACAGCTTTTACATTATTCAACAAGATAAAAACATTTCTATATAGACACTTCTTAAACATTAAAATTCCCATTGATATTGTTTAGGTCAAAAGTGAGCAATACTGGCCCAGTGCAATCAACGAACCTGAACAGTTTGGCGATGTGGTGGTTAAAGTGACATCAAAGTCGTCATTTGTAAATTACGATCACAGAGTTATGAAACTGGTCTGCGTAAGTAAACTAGCAAATTGTTATTAATTTACATGTGTTACCATACATACATATTTTATTATATTAAATAGATGTCCACAGAATCCAAAAAAAATAAATACATCAATACATAACAAAATATGCGGGAAGTAATTATTTTAATTGTTACGGAATGTTTTGCTAAGGACCTCTGTTTAACATAGCCAGTATTTATACAGTATGTACTAGCGTATATTGCATCCGCGTTTACATGTTGACATTATTAGCAACAACACTTCGTTTAGGAAAATGTCACATTTTTAAGAATTTATCTTTGAAATAAATCGTAAAGATTCAATTATTGCTGTCTATATAGTTTTAATAGACCTGTTTAAGTTTGCTAAAATGAGAAATTCTTGTTTCTGTTGTTGCGATATATCGCAGCGACCAGTTATGGTTATCATAACGAAGTCCAGATTTGTTTGGTTGATAAAAACCCAAGATAAATATCTTGACAGAACCAACAGCGCACCACATTATGTTGTCGCTCCAACAGGATTTGAATCCGCGCAGTGAGAGGTTCATCAGGCAGAGGCGTCTGCGACTCTACCGCTACGGCCTACTAAGAAAGATTACAAATGCATATAATATTCTGCATAATATAAATGTTCACATTTTGTATTAATCTGTATACACTTCAATGTATGTAAGCATTTAGAGTTTATTTCTTTACATAACTCTTTCTTTTTTGTATTCATGCCTTATTAATTGTATGATATTTGTTATTAGTTTGAACTTGTTTTACATATTCTGGACAAAGGAGTCATAGACGTACGCTAATTAATGCAATCGGAATGCACGACAGTTGTAGAACAAAATGTAATAAGTTAGGTTAAATCTAATGAGTTTGAAATGGATGGCAAAATATGCTTTAATGTATGTTCGTTGAATGTTATCAGAATGGAAGACCAAGAATCTTGGAGCACTTTCAGTTCTTGGGGTGGCTGAATATGCAAACGAGTGAGGATCTGTTGGACTTCATCAGCCAAGTCCGCAGTCAAGTTCAGCCTCCGGAAACGGCCGGACCAATGATTGTTCATTGCAGGTGTGATGTTATCTTAACTGACTCTAATTGATCACTGTGAATGAACAGAGGTTTGGGATATTGTTAATGTTAATATGGCATTTGTGTCATCTTAGTTCTGCTGGACCACAGCATGGTGTGGGTATGCTTGTGTCAAGGCATGTTTACCAAACAGCGTAATGTCATATATGAATCAAGTTTTTAAATGAAGATAGTCTTTTTTATTTTCGCATAACCGTTTTGTTATATAACTATCATACATCAGTATTGTCAAATGCATATATATAGCCATAAAGCACGTACCGAGTCAGTAAACAACAAAGTGTAGGTAATCTAAACTTCTAATTTTAATCGATTTAAAACTCGTATGTTACAATTTATTGCATCTAGAAACTCTTGTTACAGTTAAGGATCGTTATAAATACACTTATAATTTAGAGTATAATCGCGTTAACGCTTTGTTGTTGAGCACACTAACAATAACATTTACTCTTTACTTTCTGATAAACAAAGTGACATTGCATTCGCGTTCTCTTGTGCACGCGCTCTGGCGTTTCTATAAAAGCCTTGTTCAATATGGTTACCACACAATTAGACAAAAAGCTTATTATGCAGGGGTGGAGTACACATTTTTAAACTTGAATTTTCCTATGTCTATTTTTAGGCAGATCAATATCGAGAAACCGGTGATTATCGCATTATATTGACTGGAATTTCCACCTGTCTTAGTTAATGAAAACACCTATATCGTTAGCTTATATAACAATAACTTATAATATAAATAGATTTGATATTTAGTGTACTATACAACAGTAAGCATGCATCATTTGGAGGACAGTTATAGTAGTTTAAGTTTTCTTAAAGCAGCAAGACAGTGTTTCTACAAGAAAGGTCTTAGCTGCTAAAGACAATCTTAACTTTAAAAGAATGATAAGTTATGAATCGGATTTTAGTATAAACTGTTTTGCCATATGGTCTAGAGGTCAATACAATATATACAAATTATTTTTCCAGCAATGGTGCGGGACGGACTGGTACTTATATTGTTCTTGACCAGTTGATGCAGTTTATAGAAGACCATGATTTCGAAGCGTCCATTGATATCTTTGACATGGTCCTAAAATTGCGGGAGAACAGGCCTCACATGGTGCAGACGGAGGTAAGATTGCATATCTTAGCAGATAATTGACACGTTTCGTGATTAAAAGTTTACTGCAAAAGGAATACTTCCTTACGGAAATATTATATTTTCCTGTGTGTTTAAACTTTATGTGATTTCTCAAAATGCAAATTGATAAATATACACATCGGCGTGGAGAGCGTCCATGAAAGATTTGTTTTTGTAAAGCAGATGTGTAAGCTATTTTTTTCCTACATCAAGAATATTGTCAAAATATGTAACGCATTCGTCTCGCTAACAAAACCGATATTGCACTGGTTTATATATAATTTCGATTAATTAGTCAACTATTCCAGATAATGTACGGTGTTCTCATGACATGTAGGCGGAGAACATCTTAGAGTTCTCTATAAATAAAAGTTGAAAAAAGCATGGATGGTCATTTTTTGTCAGTGTGTCTGGAACATAAAATCAAAACAATATATCATGTCATATATAAGGTTGATACATGCATAAATTTACGACATATGCATTAACATTAATATTGTTATGAAGTGAAAGATTTGAAAAATAATATTTTATGTTGTTTTGCTTCAAGCAACAGTATGAGTTTATTCATGACTGTGTGAAGACAATCCTGGACAGGAAATTAAAGTTCTCGTCGAAGGGCAACACATATGAAACAATCAACTGTACGTACAATAAATGTATTAACATGTGTATTGTCATTGTTAAAACGAATTCAATTTGTCTACCACATGTACATAAGATATCGTGTTTTAATGATTTACAAAATATTAAACTTCGAAATAATTTGACATCTCCCACCATTCAATGTTGCATTCGTTTATATCGTGTTTTAATATTTTACAAAATATTAAACTTCGAAATGATTTGACATCTCCCACCATTCAATGTTGCATTCGTTTATATCGTGTTTTAATATTTTACAAAATATTAAACTTCGAAATAATTTGACATCTCCCACCATTCAATGTTGCATTCGTTTATTTCGTGTTTTAATATTTTACAAAATATTAAACTTCTTAATAATTTGACATATCCCACCATTCAATGTTGCATTCGTTAATATAATTTTGATATTTACTAAAATGAAAAATAAATTGTTTCATACATTTTGAACAAGAAGATTTAAGAAGCGTCCATATGATGGTGGACTGACATAAAACTTGTGAAAAACATTGTATTTGTAAAATTATACTTTATGACATATGTATTTACTTGTGCATTAATTGATTTTCCAGCTTTAGATCGGAATGTGTACCAGAACGAACAGGAACATGCGTATGAAATGCTGCAATTGAACTAATAAGAGAAGACAAACACAGTTCGCACCTAAAATATACACAATATCAATTATATATACGTAATCATATATATCTTATTAACAGATAGGTAGATGTAAAGTATAATGATCATCGTATTTAAGTATGTTAATTTTTTAAGTTGACAAGTTGTGTGTTCGAAGATGATTTAAAGTCAAATTATTTTTGTTTTGTAATGTCACATGTAACATGTTAATGGTGTAACTAAATTTATCATATAACTTGACGTGTATGGCACGCTAGTTTGTAGAATCACAGAGTTAGTGTTTTTCTTTTAAATAGAGCCTCGGTTTATTTCTTTTCATCCAGCTTTCAGTATTCAGTATTCAATGAACATTCATGTCAGATTGAAACAAGAAATTGATTGCTCTATTCAAAGTTGTTTTAATTGTGCTTTTGTTGTTTTCATTTTGTAACATACAAAGAAAACAAACAAAAAAGAAATTTACTCGTCGAAAACATTCTTTGACACAATGTTATACCAAGAAAGAAGTTTTAATACACTTTAATAAATGATTGTTTCGTATCTGAAATACATTGCAGCGGCCAATTATGATCATTATAGCAACGTCGAGCTTTTTGGTGGAGGAAGACCCCGGGTAAATGTCTGAGTAGAACCACCGGCGCTCCACAAGTCAGCTGGAAGACCTTCCTACATTAAGTCCTTCGCCCGGACCGGGACTCGAACCCACGCAGTGGGAGACTAAGTAGTTAATAAATGACTAAGTAGTTAATAAATGGGATTTTAATGCTGTTGTTTTTAAGGGATGTATTATATATCCCTCCATCGCCAGTGGTAAGGTGAATTTAATTTAACGCTTAATTTTAGTTTTCAACGAATGTGTTGAAATAAAACATATATGTTATCTGAGTGCATAAGATGCATTATTAATTAAACTATTATAAAATCATTTCTCTAGAGGCCGCTTGAATAACTAAACTATCAAAATTATATTATACTCTAGTACATTCTAGATTTTTAGCCTTTTTTGTTTAGTCACGATGTAAGCTCACACGTTTTTGTTTTACGTGTTCTTTTGGTTTACTTAGTTTATACATTAAATTATCAGTTCTGGGTTATATATGGGGATTCAAAGTTCACTAAACGCTTATGCCATAGTATGTCATTTTCATTGTTGATAACGTTTCTTCATTCGCAAGTGATGATTGTCAGTCGTCTGACTTTGATGGGATGTTTTTATTTACACTGTTTGTTTGATAGAAAACCCTTCAGAAAGTGCGAATTTGGAGCGCTCCACAAACCAGGTTTATGAACCTAAGTCGGTTCTTTTGCCGACAGACCGTTCCAAGGCGGTATATGCTGAGGGTGGGGGGTGTTGTGTGTGTTATGTCTTGTCTCTGTGTTTTGTGTCGCTTTTACATTAACCCTGTATGCCTATGTCTATTGGTAGTTCAGATTTAAATATTTATGGTTATTCTTATAGGACCTTTTCCATATCTCCTAATACGTTTTTTAAGTTGAGAATGCTGGATCTAAGAGAGCATAATCTAAAAGAATATTTTACATGTTTTGTTAAGTACTTGGAACAAAACTAAACAAACAATTGTATATATTCGTCCAATGACGAAGCATAGAGAATAAATACAACCAAGTTTGCTGCCTTTATAACAATATAACTTGTACTTTATAATTATGTATACCCTGACAATGACTATAAAGAGACGTTATTTTGTTAATGCCTAGAAGGTATGTATACATTCTCTTTACTAAATGTTAGTACCTGTGACGTTGACAGTAATAACAGAAACATTATTATGAAAGTGTTGAAACCAAAAAGTGTTCTAAGTTAAGGTTTGTTCATTTTATTTTTAATCTAATGATTCATATTTAGACTTCAAATAAAAATGAAAACAAAATATCAATAAATAAACATCCAAAGGGGCCTCAATTATACCAAGTATGCATACAATTTAAAAAAAACGCAGAAGGTATTGCTACATATTTCACTGCCATTATTAAATGGAAATGGAGAACACTGTACATTTACGACATATGACTAAAGGTGTTACCCTAGGTGTATAGTGTCGACTTTAATTAATGCAGCTAAATTCAGACATTTTATTTAATAATAGTTTCCGTTTATACGATATCAAACAACGCACTTATTGGCCATTGGGAAGATAATTTAACAGCTTTTATGTTATTGAATGACTTGCACAAGCATATACTGTCAACAATGATATTCAGTAGTATTTCCTTTAACGTACTATTGACTTACTTACAATGATACAAATAAATAAATGAGAACGTTACGGATATTTCAGTACATGTCATAAGAAGTTTTTCACTTATTTGCACTCATCACTTATTTCTGTCAGCTCAAGATTTTCACCGACACTTACTTAGATGTTTCATTTTCTAAAGGACTTGTACTATTGATTGCATGTTTATCATTTTCATTGATATTCATGTTCATGACAGTGTTTGAAGTAATTTAGACTCCTGTCTGTCACCCTGTGAAATGAATTGTGTGGGGGGTTTTCATTTATTTTTGATTGTAATAAAAAATTATTTGTATCATTTGATATATTTGCTTTTCTTTTTCTAATCATTACATCAATGGAAAAATGTCAAATTAGGCTAAAAAATTTCACAGAATGACCATTTCCACCAACTTTGACACTGGTTACCAAAATCAATGTGATAGATAAGCGGTTTGCAACGTTTCCCAAAAATGATATTAATTTGGAAAATAACGTTGCATTTTTCAATTTGAAGGTGTCAATTTTGTTTTTGTTGGAATGAGATGATATTGAAATTCAATTTGAAAGTTTTATTTAAAACATTATTAATGTGCTAATAGATGACGATAATGATAAAAGTATCTTCTCTGCAACTAATGGTTTAGCAGATTTAACTGGCTGTTTATAAAATAAGAAAAGCTACATATGTAAAAATATACATATATAATTAATAACTATTGTTGATAAATAATACATCCGTTTATAGAAACATGTCCATATACTTATAACTAAAAGATGAGCGGTAACTCATATAGTTGGGCTCTTCCACTGAACGTAACGCAGTTACAATTATAATTTGGACCTTTAGCTTAAATTACAACAGTTAATAAACCTAATTTGTCTCTACAAATAATGTTTCGCAGTTGCGAATTTAATTTGGCTTTATTGATAAAATTCAACAGATCTATATAGCATCGGATCTGCCACTGAAACCAAAGAAGTTACATTTATAATTTGGCTTCATTGCCCCAGTTCTATATGTAATTTGGGTATTTAAATGAAACCTGATCAGTAGTATTTATCAGATGGATCTATAGTGAAACTAAAGCAGTAATATATTACTTGGATGTACACATTGGACTAGTGTATTTGGACAAATAAATTGACAAATAAATTGGCCCTATAAATGTAGTTAAAAAAAACAGCAGTTCTGGTATAATTTAGGATCTAAAACTGAATCTAGAGCCTCTCTTGGCAAACCTCGCAGTTTAGATTTGTCTCAACATGTGTGATAACATTTTCTTTATTCAGCATCAACCTAGTATTCTCTATATACACCGTATATATTTCCATTTTACCACTCGTTAAGTATCCTATGGTTTGTTCATTAGGCACTCAGCGGCACACAACATCTGCAACTTGGTGTGTATGAGTACTTTTCCATATTGAACATTATCCCAGTTATTCGAATATCGTATTTACAAGAAAAATTGTATCATGCTGCCTTGTGTGTGGAAACATGCTGAAGAAAAAAAAACGGACATGGTGTCACATGCTATTCGTCAAATTTCTAGACTGTGCTCACATGGAACTAATCATCTACACGTTTGTTGAGCCTGTAGCCCTTAGCAAAAGTGTTATATAACAACTTATTTAATTTTTCATTTTAACTTAAGTTAGGTCTAAAAAATGATCACACATGCTGCCGGCTTCGACCAAAATAAACTAAGTTTGAAATTAACTCCTACCTCTTTCGCCCCTCTGACCTTAATCTAAAAATCCCGAGCGGCAGGTTTAAACTGAGACGCTGATATGATACGATTGACCTTTGATATTACCTGATTCAGTAGGCTCCGCGTGGGATATCGCAAATATCTCGGTCTAGTAGATGATGAAGTCAGTGGAACACTTATTCTAATAGCGTTTTTGCTCCCCATTTCGAACCTCTCGTCCAGTCAGTAGCCAATGAGTGATATTGCGCGGAATTGTTCATTCATTTGGTTTGGAGCGCAACGCCTGTATATTGAACGCTCATTGAAAGATTCACATTAGAAAAGTCTGTTCTGCGGGCTTTCATAACCCTGATAAAATACGGATGCTTATTCGGTAAACGACGTTCTTTTTGTTATTTATTTTCGTGTATTTTAATATTTATTTGTGTTGCATCTAACTTTCAAACAAACATGACAGAAAACGGGAGATTTTTTGTTTATGTCTTGTTATCATTAAACTGTCCAGGCCCTGAACCCTGTACATGGTTGCTCTTAACGCCATTACATATTTATACTTACGTAAGTACATGTAGCTAGAAATGCTTCTCGGACGTCCTTCGATGTTCGGACTGCATGTGAGATTACCTTTAAGCAACGAAACAGTCCATAGCCAAAACAAAAACAAAAAAACTTTACTATGCATAAATTGTTCTTGGGGAAAGAGGTTAAATTCGTGGAATTGGGATTGGATGGTACAAAGTTAAAATCCTAGACCCGTAAACTTTTCACAGATCTTGTTCGATATGGATGATCATTAACAAAACGTCCCACACACGAAGAAAGCATTTAAAATATGCTTGAAGTATTCTTGGTCAAACGGTAAAGTTATGGACTCGGCACTGGAGGGTTCTGGGTTCAAACCCAAGACCTTACATGAGATTTTAATCCTTACACAATTCTTTATTTTCATGAACATTTTGCAAAAACAGAATATGTTCCGACTAACTATTTTACGTTTGTGACTACTTCCTTATCCCCAGCTGTACTAGCAATTCCCATCTTTGAAAATATTGAAAACTTGCTTTTCATAATAAGTCATTTGATAATTGAATATTTCGTTCTAATATTGAATGGCATACTATCATTTACTTGACAGCAACTTTTTTAAGTGATAATTTAATGTCAGTTTAATTTGTAATTATTAAACACATTATTACATTATTACCGTATTACGTTATAACTTTGCTGTGCAACAGCATTATGTCCATCTGGATCAATACCGGTAACATTTCACGGCGTTCTGTTTACTGTTTCTCTCAGTATTTAGCCTCAGTCTATTCCATTTTGAACTGCGTGATGTGGATTTATTTTAGGTAATACTAAACTTCCTTTGTGTACATAACCCAGATGCAAAAATGCTTCCATGCAAAATAACTTTTTGAAAAGAAAAAAAATACTATGTTCCTGAAAAATACTACCTGAACAGTAATGATTTGTGTAATGTAAGGCGGCTGCACGCATCTTCTGGTTATACACTTTAGTTTTATAGTTAATATTAACAATTTTGCCATTTTTTCTTCGACATATGGAACAGCTTGAAAACCCTATTAAATGGTGTCGGATTTTTCGGTATATTTTGCTTTCGTTTTTAACCATTCTATAGTCTCAGGATTATACATGTTCATTTTCTGTTTGATTTAAAGTAACTGAAAACTATCAAATAAAAACTTTTCAAATCTGTCTTTTTACTTGCTCCCATATTGCTTTAGCCTGTTTATCTGTTCCAGTTTTTGCGACGTATTATCTAATTGAACGAAAGACAGTACTGAAAATCATGGAATTGACAAAAGTTCAACGTCTGAATAACCATAAGTTGCCAAATAAGGCACGTATACAATCATCAATTGACAGCTAAATAAAACAACCGTAATAAAAACGAACTTATATCACGTCCATTTACATGTTAAATATTAAAGAAATTATAATCATTACCGCCATTAAATTTACCTGGCCACACATGATCATCATCATGATCCCATATTACCTGTATAACCACCTTTAATCATCATCATCAGCAGCATCACCGCCATCACGATCTACATCATAATCGTCAAGGGCATCACCGTAACCGTTTTTACCATTTACATATTAATCATAAACAGCATCGGTATCACCGTCATCATTATCAGCAGTAGCAGCAGCAGCATCACCGTCATTTGCATCATCATTACTTTAGTTACAGGGGTATGGATCTTTGTCAAGCAAATTTTCTTATGCTTCTAATCTTAATTGTTATATATCTTATAATGAACAATGTTGTAAATTTGGACAATGGTGTCAAAATCCCTATTTCTTAATGCATCGGTCCCATAATGCGCTGTTACGTATATATATGGTTAATAGGAATTCGTGGACCGCGATTAAAAATCTTCATACAACTTTACTTGATTTGCAACTATTTGAATGAGGGTCTACACGCCTGGCTACGGCTTATTTTCCCGTTCATGGCTTGAATGTTCCATGCCAAAATGTGGTCTAAAGTGGGCCCTACCGGTACTTAATTTTTGTACCCATTTAAAGATAGAAATGTATCAATTTAAAATATATCGTTTTGTAAATTCATATTGTTTCATTATGCGCGTGGGTCCCTTTCATACCATCATAAAGTTCTACTCTAATTGAATCGCTAATTTTAAGACATGAGCGGACACCCCAACTTATTAAGCTAATTGGCAGTTTTATGACACCTTGTTTGTCTAGTGGACAGGAAGTGTGACTGTGTTGTGGCGTCTTTTCCCCTTCGCAAGAACACATGCATCCGCTATGCAGCTGTGTTTGAAACTGTCACCATATGGCAGTCGTGTGGTTTATGACCTTCACCATTTAAAGAGCAATATGCATTGACTTACGCGAGGACAACAAAAAGGACAAAACACTAAGGTCTACAATATCTTTTTTAGCTCATAAAAGGACCAAACGCTATATTTAGCAGTACCCACAATGGTGCACCCTTTCCCAACCCCACTATTTTTCCGTTAAGGAAGAGGAAACGTGGATGTGGGAATTTCAAGGAACACAATCTAATGTATATTTTCATCTCGTGTTTATTGCAAATATATTATTTCAATAGCTCGCCTATTCTTTTGTAGTTAATCCATACCTTAAATATAAATAATTCCTTTATAAAAATGTTTATGATCATTCAATAAACTAAAGAAGTTTGTAAGGATATTTATATAAGTAAAAACATGCGCAGTCTGAAATATTACTACATAGTACTGTTTCCCCCTCCACTCGCACTCCTTAAGAACTTATATTTATGCCGCGAAGAAAAATCGTCAATAACGTTGCATATTTTTTTCATAGCACACGCCGTTCACGTGTACTTATCATTTTTAATCTCTCAACAGTACCCAACGTTCACACCCTCTCTTTCTTCTAAATGGCAGCTTGAAGACAATTATCGATCGATATCATGTTACACGGTATTAGAGAAATAATGGGTCGGTAATAAAGGTCAATTGGAAACAATTTTTTTTTTTTCGGCGACTTCAAATGATAGTGACCGTCGATTGTTTCCCAGAATTTTCTTTGATGTTGCAGTGTAAGCCAGAGAGCCCTCCGCGCCAGAAAGAAATAACACCGCATTTATTTTTTTTACAACCTTGAAGAAATTAAAATCACAGTGATGTAATTAGCGACTCCATGTTATAAGTGCGTGAACAATGTTGTTAACAGCCGTTAATTGGCGCTAATATGTGCAAACCGAAAAAAAAAAAAAAAAAACACTTTTTTTAAAGAAAGTTGTTTGTTTCATGCGACTTTATGTATGTGCCTGTTTTCGGCAAAACAGCATGTGTTCATGTTTATATGAAACAATCATTTTAACGATGACATGTGACTGTAGTGAGTAATACTTTCCTAAAATTCTTGGATATAAACGTTACCGTCAGACAATAATACGTCTTGAAAATGTTCAGGTACTGTTAAAATTGATGTGTATATAGCTGACAAAACAGTAGTTTGTGTTTCTTGTATCTTTATTTGGTAAGGTAAAATATGAGGTCAGAATTTCGTTGAAATTAAAATTGACCTTTTTTCGAAGGTTGATTTTTTTTATTTTCTGGTCCATCAGAACAATTATGTTATACATCTTCATGGGAAACCTATATATTTTTTCTAATTGGCACGAGTAGCACTTTCAGAAAATGTATAGTTTTGATCATATTTTGTCATTTATTAAAATGGGTGGTTGCTGCTATCATAAATGTCAAACGAACGGCATTGTTTACCATCACCTTTTATGGTTAAAGTACATCCGCCAGTTTCTGTACCGAACTGTTCGATTGGTTTACGTCGTATGACGTCAAACAAAACATGCAAGCGTCTTATCAACGAGACGACCTACTAAATCACAACAAAAATATTTTGGTACGGACACAAATGATTAAATCCTTTGCGCAAGAGCCCCCAGTTTTGAAAATCTCGAGAAAACGGGTCAAGTCTCGTAGCGCGAGATATAAATCGGCGCATGCGCACTGGATGTCTGAAATGGTCTAGTGACCACGTGCGAGACAGACGATCCATGAAGTTAGTTCCAATTAACATTACCTCTGTCCGAGTAGATTGTGCAGGTGTTGAGTTTAGACGACAAGTGGCTAATTGGAATCTGTACTTGGTAAAACACAATCTACCAGGTGGCAGATAATAAGAATCAGGAAAATGTCTGGTTTCTGATTAAATTAATTTTCACAAATCAAACTTACAAGTGAGTTTGTCCGTGAAAATATACTATTGTATTTTTTTCTTTAACTATAGGCCTTCAACTATACAACGGAAGTCGGTATGCTACTAGCAAACGAATGCCGCTACTATAATCAAAGTTTATTAATCAAAAGTGTAACTATGCTTTAAAAGTTTAAGTGAACGTAAAAAACGAATCATATAGTTTTGGGATGCATTTTATATACAATTCTCTGTGACTACAAAGATGTATCCGGAAGTGGAGATGTACACTTTCAAGCGAAAGTCACAGATTGGTAATTTATTTAAGTCAACAGAAACAAAAAGTATAACACAAACTTTTTCTAGTTATGTTAATAATGCAATAATTTACACATATACGAGTTTTAAACAAACTAAATTCAGTTAATTAGCAATAAAAAAAGAAGTTTAAACTGTGTACAAAAATAATTTTCACCCGGTTAACCGATTATTCTGAAAGGTTAAATATGTATATTTGAATTACGCAATATAATGAACTTCTATTTTATACTATTTGTTGATGGTGGTGGTGAGAAAAAAAACTTATTTATCCGGGTTTCATTAGGATCGCTCTATTTATCCAGTTATCGCGGTTAAACGTAATTGTATGCACTCTGACCAACGTTATCTCCTCCAATCACAATACCAAATACGATCAGATTGAAGTTGTTCTCTGTGTGGCTGTTATTGATAAATTAAATTGATTAAAATATTTGTAACGGGATAAGGATTTGCTTGTTTAATGTTCTAGTCGAAACGTGGTTGTGAAATGTTAATAGTAAGGGTTGTCGAAAATGTCTGGAACAACATTTTAAAAATAATATATATGCGGAACAATAACAATGAAATACGTAGTCTTTATATTAAATCGACTATGTTAAAGGTCTTTGAAGCGTACACATTTTTTCATATTGCAGAGCTCCAGTGTACACTGAGTACAGAGACATTCTCAAATGTTTTGCCTAAACTGTTGCAAATAATATGTATTTGTGTGTGGGATAAGTAGCATATTTGTTAATATTGTGTTAAATATGTTAACTTTGGCCTAAAATTAAATTTTGTATAGGTACTTTGAAATTAAAAATACATAACAAGTTGAAATTTGGTTAATGTCGGAACCAGGTCGCCATTTTTAATTTGTGCATTATGGTATTGTTACCCTTGGTAATCGTACGGTTAGATTTTACTCCCAACATTAGAAATAGATCATTCCAAACTTAGCAAATAAGCAGGCGATATTTCACTTGTGATGATAGCTTGCAAAACAGACGTCGCTTTAAGCTTCAGATTTCCGGAATATAAAAACACTTTCAAGTCATGTGTTGCAATTGAATTACTCTAATAAACTATCAACATACAGAATTTACACCACGTTGCGTTCATTTATAAAGAATGATTTCTTCGGTTAAATTACGAGGATATTCGATAAGGAAGTAGTTACATTTGCGTCGTTATGACGCCACGCGTATAATCGTTGTTTGCTGCTGAATTTACTATGTTTCATTTTCTATATCTTACATGCTGAGATTGTTTTAGTCGTGTTAGAATTAATAATAACTTACCCCCCAATGGCTCCTTATTAACAGATCAAATAGACCTAATGCTATTGCATAGACTGACAAATAAACTGACCCAATGGCCAGAGGCAGATGTTGACAAATCATGCCTGTATATAATATTACAAATAGACTACCTATTACATACTTATGCATTCAAAACATTTAAAATAAGACCTGTTTTAAAAATATAAGAAATTAAACACCCATTACGAAAAAGGCACGCCACGCATAGAAAGCGGACTAACAAAATACATTAAGTAAACTTACTACAAGTTCACTGCTTACTTTAAAATGTAAAAAATAATTCCACTGAATAATGCGAATCAAATTTGAAAATGTTTCAACGACCACAAGGTCAAATGGCCAAAATATTTTTACAACAAATATCAATGAAAATGCATTTATATGACAAATTATACAAATAAAATTAGAATTTACTTTAGATATTCGCAATACTGTATAAACATTGCTAACTTACACTGAAGAACAGCGGTTAAACAGCTCGATATCAAAAATGATGCGTTTCGCAACTAATCACCCGTTGAAAAAGAAATTTGTCATTACAAACAATCAATCAAAACATATTTATTGGTAACTTACAAATTGAAATAAACATTTTATGACCCGCCCATTAGTTGGCATCTACCATGAAGTAGTTGCGTCTAATCACCAGCCGTGTTTAAAGAACGACCCTTACCACGTATAAAAAGTCGGGTTCTGATAACTTAACACATTTGTTCTATTGCGGACTCGTCGTTGCTTTGCTTATCATTGAACAATTATTGAAGAAAATGTTCTGCACTGTTATTATAGTGACAATAGGCATTTTGTTGGGTGTTACTTGTCACACTGAAGATGAACGGAAAGCATGGCGCATGGAAGCCGCTAAAGATTGGGTCTTGTTTCAACGAAGGCAAGATGGAAGTGAAAATTTCACTCGCACATGGTGGGAGTACGAAAACGGTTTCGGAAAAATTTCAGGCGAGTTTTGGCTTGGTTTTAAATCGATTCATTATATTACGAAGGGCCGAAACTGTGAGTTGAATATCACTATGTCGGCGGCGGGGATTGATCCCCTTGTTGGTTATGCACATTACGACACATTTAACTTTACCGACCCGGGCATGTATTTGAACGCAGCTGGATTTTCTGGGACTGTGGGCGATTGCTTCAGTGGACAGAGTGGCAGTTCATTTTCGAATTATGATGCCAATCATGATGGAGGAAGAACAAACAGATGCCCTGAAGCTGTAAAAGGTGGTTGGTGGTATAGCACGTGTCATTTCTGCAACCTAAATGGCGAGTATCCTGGTAACTCTACATCATTTTACACTCAAATGAAATGGCCTATGATGGGCGGCATACGTTCACTAAGTAAAGTTGAAATGAAAGTCAGATGCTTGGCTGACTAGACATTATTTTAAGAACGTTCAAGAACAATTTTCGCTGTTGGGTTATCCTCTTAAAGTTCACCCGTTGACTACCCGTTAATTAAAATTAAAATAACTATTTTCTTGACCATGATGTTATCTTATTTTTAGAATGGTATCAGTTCGATGTACAATAAATCTGTCGATGATTGTGTCTTCGTTATCTTGTTTTATTTTTATGTAAATATCTAGCTTGTATACCATATTGGAGACACGCATTCCGTTTATATCATGCCTTTGTTCTATTTTAATATTTTGTCATACATTCCAGCCATTTTTAGAGATTTAAGTTGTTGTGTGCATTTTACAAAGCATTTTGTCCCTGTTTGATACATCGTCGAACTTAACAATTAATTGATATTCGAATAAAATGACTTCTCATGTTAATGACGTGATATTTTAAACGTGAAAGTGTGCCTATGTAATTAGATATTCATTACACCTAATGTACTATCTGTTACATTTCAAGTCGTGATTTAGCAAACAAATGTTATGACAATGTTTAGACTTGTACTAATTATGACGCTTTAAAGAAAAATGTGTAAATTAATGTATCTCTAGATATGGTCAAAATTATAATTAAAAAGTTAGTTTTTTTTTGGTAGTGTTTCTATTAGTTATCTTAAACCTTTGAACAAGCATGTGTTTACATTGTAAAACAGGCAGTTGGGTATTTATGTACATTCCTTACTAAGCTTGTTTATTTCCCATTGATATTAATTCGATATAAAACAACAATTGTAATACCAATGCAAAAAAAAAATTCCAATTAAAAACACTTTTTGATCACTTGCACCGTCTTTTATGTCTGAATGAAAAATTATGTTTTTGTGTTGTTGTTGCTGTTTTGTTCGCACCGACACAATTATGGTCATATTGGCGACCTCCTCAAAGGAAAGTTCTCGACCGACCTAGACTCGAACCCACGGGGTGAGAGTCTGAGGAGTTACAAATCAGCGACTCTACGGGCCACGGTGCCCGGATGTAAGTTTGTTAACACTCTTAATGCAAATAAATTAGACATGGCAACGTTCCATGATAATTACCACATATAATACCCTTTTAAGCATAACATGACAAATACAAACACACGTTATTGTAAAAGTGACAAAAACACTGAGATAACTGTACACAGAGGAAACCAAGAGATATCTTTTTGGAACGGTCAACCTCCAAATGGACCGACTGGGGTGCTTGAACCTGGTTTACTTGAGCGCTTCAACCAGGTTTTAGTTCCTAAAGGTCTGCCCCAAAACATACAGCGTAAATAAAACTACCCCATCAAAGTGAGCGGATTAAAACTTTGGAAATAATACAATTTATCAATATTAAATTAAACATCAGTTTATTTATAAATAAACAATCAAAGGAAATGAAGATAAAAATATGAACAATATGTACACGAGACAAAGCAGCGGCAACTTTACAATCTTAAGTTCCCTTTTAATATTTCAGCATAATAATGCCTATTTCTTTTAACATTTTAGCATTCATGAAAAGACATGTTAATACCTGCAGAGAAGTGCAGGCTTTTGGTTCACTTCCTCAATTCCATCTCCGCATGAACAGGATGCTACAATCATTTATTCTTCTTTGGTCATTTTTTTCTTGATTCAAAAAGTTAATTTCATTTACTATCAACGTTTTTTGTAGGTCTTCTAATCGGAATAATAACTATCTCTCTTCTGAACACTATGAGGACGTTATTTTTTTAATGATGTCACTACTTTCGTTATAACTTGTCAAACAAAACGTCAGCGCTTGGATATTTATTCAAATGATTCGGTTTCTTTTTCATTGCTTGCATTTTTGAAACCCATCTTAAAGTGCGAGGTTAGAGCTCTGTAAAACCGCTTTAAGCACACCTGTCGGTCCATGTTGCCGACTGACCGTTCCAAGGCGGTAACTGTCGGTTTTGCTCTTGTTGTTAAATGACTCATCACAGATTTGTTTTACATTTGGCGAGCATGTAAAAAACCGTAGTCCTGTGTCTTTTCAAATGTTTGAATATGTTGCAATGCTGGTAGGATATTCTTATTGAATATAGGAAATATGAAGTGCATTATGAGTCGCTATTATATCGACACTCTTAGACTTAATTAACATATAGTTTCTCCTCTTCTTCGCTCAAACCCTTCCTTGACAACGTCTCTATGTAGGCCTTGGTTCATCTTACAACTATCAGACCTTAAGCCCTACAATAACTAAATATAAACATAACAAATTACAACGAGGAATCGGTTATCAATTTAAGTAGTGTGAAACATGTGTCACCGCAAACATGTTCTAATTACTTTCCATTTCCCAAAATGAAGGTAATCAAAAAATGGTGAACCTAATCAGAACCGTTACTTAAAACACATATCTTAAGAAGCATGATTAAACGCAATAATGCATATGTAAACTGACTGCACGTTCATCCACTATTGATTGCCAATTATGTATAAGCATAATAATAAAAATACAGGTAACAGTAGCCCTTAATCAATTACAAAGAAACAATACTGCATAACACACATGTTGTTCACCAGTCTTTGCCTTAACTTATACTCCAAGCTATCTGGAAGTAGTTCACTAACTGTGGCGTGTATAACACTAGAGAAAGAAGCAAGGTGATATCTACTGCATAAACAAAGTTTCATTTTGAGACAATAACAATAATGAGCATAAACTTACGTAGATCACTTGTTGGACATTTAGTATAGGAAACAAAATCAGACTGTTCATTGTGATAAATATTTATATGACTAATTGTCCTTCATGTAATAACCTATCCATATAGGAATCATCCTAGTTCAACAGGTTCTACAGGTTTCATTTTCTCACTTCGCCTGTGTGGTAAATTTTATCATTATCATCTTTATTACGCTTTCAAAAAGGGATTTAGTCAAATATATATTTTAATTTATAAGTATCATAATTAATGTTTACTATTGTTAATACTAAAATATAGCGGATGTGTTTAAAGAACTGTTGTTTATTAAATTTCTTGACTTTACGCAGATTTATACTATGTCCAGAGGTTTGTCATTTGGTCTGAACACATCTGATGAAGATGGTTTTACACTGGGACATTACCGCCGAAATGCTTATCTGTCATTTGTAAACGATCTAGTCAGTTCGGGAGACAGTAAAATCCTAACCTTCAGAAGCTGTTATTAGTTATGCTGGTTAAATTGAACAGGATAAATTAACTCTAATAAGACCATATTTTTTTGTGAAGCATCTTTCACATATAAAGGATTATGCAATGTAAATGACAAAAGCTTTGTAATCTCTAACTGTAGATGGAACATCGCAACAGCCTTGGTTATAAAAACGATGCTATCAGAAATAATGTCGGGTTATATAAAGGAACAATAGTTTACAGATATCCTAGAAGGTTTGTGAATAATATAAGTGTTTTAGATGGATGGAATATTCACTGGATTGTGTTTATCTATGTCATTTAGTAGTGCTATAATTGTCTGGTCTACTATTGTCTTGTTTGCATCCAAAACCTTTTCAATGCTTACACTAAAATCATTCTACATGGTCTATATTGACGCTATTGCTAATTAGCTTGCGAAGTACTCCTGACGTTAGCTTCTAATGTATGCAGATAAGTTCGTAAGATAAAAGCAAAAGTCGCCACACTTGGTTATTTTATTGTTGCGAATTGTTGTTTGTTTCTAAATGGGGATATGAACCAAGATTCTGCAATGATAGGAGATTCTATATCTTGTATTGGTTCCAAGCCAATCCCTTACATTACCCAAATATATCACTTTTCTTGACGCCGAGTAAAGAGACTTTATTCATATCAATAACTTATCTACTTTACACATATCAAAAGCTTTTTAGTTCTAGCTTTTTACATATCAATAACTTATCTACTTTACACATATCAATAACTTATCTACTTTACACATATTAATAACTTATCTACTTTACACACGTTAATAACTTATCTACTTAACACATATCAATAACTTATTAGTTCTACTTTTTACATATCAATAACTTATCTACTTTACACATATCAATAACTTATCTACTTTACACATATTAATAACTTATCTACTTTACACACGTTAATAACTTATCTACTTAACACATATCAATAACTTATCTACTTTACACATATCAATAACTTATCTACTTAACACATATCAATAACTTATCTACCTTACACATATCAATAACTTATCTACTTTACACATATCAATAACTTATCTACTTTACACATATCAATAACTTATCTACTTTACACATATTAATAACTTATCTACTTTACACATATTAATAAGTTATCTACTTTACACACGTTAATAACTTATCTACTTAACACATATCAATAACTTATCTACTTTACACATATTAATAACTTATCTACTTTACACATATTAATAACTTATCTACTTTACACATATCAATAACTTATCTACCTTACACATATCAATAACTTATTAGTTCTAGCTTTTTCCATAATCAATAAAGGAGTGTCTGTTCTGAGGGAAAGCTCTTTTTATTGACTCATGACATGACAGAGGCTGTTCTTTAATGTGACTTCTTCTACAAAAACAATATCGGGACAAAATTATTTTGACTATATTCATATCTGACAATGTAGACTTAAACAAAGGCAGCTACATAACTTTACTTACAGTGACGTTAAAACTGCTTTACATTATTTCGAACCACATAAAATTCAAAAGTGAATTTGAAATGCTACCTTCACTAGAGAGAGTATCCAAATGTGTAAAAATTAGTAAGTAAAAAGCAAATTGGAAACAGACATCATGTCTGTTTTAAGGTAAAGCAAGTGTAATTGAAAATATATAGAATTTGAAAATTAACACAATTGATGAGTTGTATACTTTAGTGTAAACGCGTCTGCCACATTTTATGGATATTTTTGTTTTCAAAAATTAGTATTAAATGTGTCTCCTTTTCAAAAAATAATCAAATTCCAAATATTGTTGTATATCCTCTTTAGGAGAAGTGCATTGCTATTGAGTATCATTTGGAAACAAGATATAGTATTAGACAAACCAATCAAACTTGTTTCTCAATTTGTTTGACTGAAGCTATCCCAAATATGTAATTTATTGTTTACAACCCCAACTCGTTTAAGAATATATGACAAAGTCCTATGAGCATTGCAACATATACCAAACTCCGAAAAGACACAGAACAATGGTATATTATATGCAAGCCAAGCGAAAAGTAAGAAAACATTTGTGATGAGTCATTTAACGAAAAGAGCAAACCCGACAGTTACCACCTTGGAACGGTCAGTCGGCAATAAGACTGATTTTCCCGATTTTTCTGCTTATTGCACTTTATTGCAAAAATGACAGAGCGCTTGATAGCCACACGATTTATTTCAGAGTTGCCCAAAATGTTTTATTAAGTGTTTTGGTTGATGTTGCAAAATAAAAGAATAATTTCACCACGTGGCTTTTAGACATAGACTATACCAGGTAACGAATTTGTAATCAAATTTAGAACAAATCAAACAATTAAAATTAATTTTCAAAAATAAAATTGAAAATTATACATGTTTCCTTCTTAACCTGGTAGAATGGTGCCGAAATTATTGTAAAAGTGAAAAAGTAGAGAAAAAAAATATCATTCGTGCCCATACCGCGATTCGAACCCTCAACCCCCAGTTTTGAAGCATTTTAACCCTAATTTTGATACTCTTCAATTGGAGGTGCAGCATTACATTTGCTCTACCTTAAACACATATATTTTTAACACTAATGGTTATGTTTTGCACTGAAATGTTAATTATACGGAACACATAATGCACATTAAGACAACATATGAGCAAAGGTGATCATAAAACTTTGTTATAACAGGATGGATCTGACATCGGGTTTCATATGTATCAAATCATTGTATGGTAAGATTAACATAGTTAAATGACCTTTACAAAGTCACTCTAGGATTCATGGTGGTATGTTACCACATTAAGCGTATTTTGCAGACAAAGTTAGTTCGTAGAAAGAGTTTTGTACTTTGTCAAAACTTCATCCAGGTTTTAAAATAAAATCACTGTCGTTGTCATTTTTTTATATATTCTTCACGCCCTAAATGTTTTCGAAAAAGTACACATCGTGTGTATGCACTTAACGTGTTCTTTTGAAACTATCTGTAAAAACCAACATAATTAAATACTGAATTTTAAAAACAGAGAACACTTATTGTAAATCTATGCTCGTCGTTTGTATCGTGTTTTTAAAATATAACATACCTAGCTAGGTTAAGTATATATATAAATACATGTATATATATATATATATATATATATATATATATATATATATATATATATATATATATATATATATATATATATATATATATATATATATATATATATATATATATATATATATATATATATATATATATATATACTAAAATAGTACATGTTGTTTGATTAACTGTGACAGTTTAAACATATTCTACTTCCAACAAAGAACAGAACGATAAGTGGCTTGTTATTGTTTGGGGGAAAAATTTGTCCACACGTGCAAACATTTAGCTAAGGCATTTCCCAAATGTATATGAATCTCACCGATTTCTTTTCTAAATAATCATATAATCATCAACGCTTATCACATGTGTGGGGGTCCCGGTATTTTGTTTGCTTTTAATAGCCTTATTGAAATACAGCAGATTTGTACAAACCCAGTTAGTAGGAGTTAATACAAATTATTGTTCCGGCCAATATGGTAACATTTGTACAGGAAAGTATTGGGAGTACTTGATTACTTTTGACGCTATGACCTGAATAACAACAGCAAATTCTTATTCATTTTAACATTTTCATTAAAATCTACTTCCTGTGCGGTGCATGGGAACTTAGAGATATCGGAAATTTCCAAAACAGCAGAAAGCAGCAACACATATACCCAGATTATAATAAATGTGATAAATTTCATTAGTTATGGAAGGTAAAAAAGAAATCAGGTAAGCAACGTCGTTCGTTGCAATGGGTCAAAGGAAAGACATTACAGACGAGGAAAGGTTAAAGCATCAACCGTTATATATGGAAGATCTTATAACGGAAAATGTTTTCTTTGTTTATTGAAAATAAAAATATAATATTTATAAAGTCAGACTGACCACTTAACCACGCAAACTGTACATATATTATTTAAGTTCATAGCCAAGATATCTCAGTTTTTTATGAAGCATATTAAAGTCTGAAACAAACAAACAAATATTTTGGCTAAATCAATATTGCATTATCTAACAATCAAAACCGCGTGAAATTTACAGCTCATGAACAATCTTTCTCCTAAGTAATAGGTAATAAGTGCTAAGTGATGACGTTTTTGTTTCAATATATGCATTGGACACCTATATGTAATTTGCTTTAATTGACCATTTTTATTAATTAAAAAGGCTGTGCAAGGTACGTCACAACATTGGTCATCTACAATTGACAAAAATGTGGATTTACTAGGTCAGTATGACGTAAAAAAAAATGAAAAAATCTAAAAATCCATAAAACTCTAGTTTTTAGAATGAAGATACAAAAGTACAACTAAAGTAACTTATTGAAAATTACTAATACCAATTTAAAACTCTCTTGTACTAAGACATTTCAGAAACCTTGGTTGAAGGTTCCATAGAAACCTTACCCCCATTTGTTTTATGCCAGTGTAAATGAAGTAACATAAATCTTTAAAAATAAATGCAACGCAAGGTCAGCCCGAATGAATGTCGAAGCGACTCCCATTTGGGGACATTCTAGAAAGTTCTTTAAATGATGCAATTTGGCAAGGTAATACAAAAGTCGTGAGAATGGTGAGATTTTATTGATAACACACTAAAACAGACTTTAGTGGCAACCTTTCAGAACATAACAGCATTGCATATATTCTGACTAACATGGATAAAACAGAAAACAAATGTCAATATGAAAAGATACCATGCTTTTTCTAAATACGCAATTTTTTTATTTATTTATTTATTTTTACATTATCTTAAATTCCTTATGTATATCCCACTTTTAACACACAATATACATTTTATCTCAAGCAACTCCATCAACGTTACAAATTCCACAAATATTATTTTCGGCGTTTGAAATTAATTGCATAAGACAAAAATTACTTTCCCTTCAGTATGTGCTTGCCACCAGATGGCGCACGAGGTTTTCGTGGTTGACTGGACAGTTTTATTTGTCATTCAGCCTTGGGAACTCAAACGGTATCCATGACATTTTTTGGCTAAGTGTTTTACATGGACGATATCGACCATACCACGTGTTCATATATTCGGAAGAAATAAATAACAAGAAAGAGTTTATCACAATCGGAACTCCTCGGGTAATTCCGTCCTCGGAACAATCGTCCCTCGGATGTATCTGGTGCAATAATGCTTAATGAAATCACGATCGTTTTGTTCGCCGGAAGTCGGAAGAAGAATATGCCTAAGTAGTTCGCACATAACATAATCACTGCCATCGTTTGACAGCTGCGTGTCTGCTGCGCTGGGTAAATTCAAATCGGACGATTAAAATTTGAAGCCGCCACAAATTGAAGTTTTACTGGCATCGTACTTTAGTGAGCTGTCACCCGAGATCTTTGTTTCGACGTCTGTCTCAAAAGAAGTCCCATATAGATAAATGGCCGAGGTGATCCGACTACCTACATACATCCGAGAGATGATTCGTGAATTATCCGAGGTGTTCCGATTGGAGTTTATCAGTGCATCAAAGTCGCCAGAAAATAATGTAAACATAAAATGTTGTGAACAGAACATTCAACAAAAGAAAATGCTTTCGCAATTCAGCTGCATATATGAGCCTTGATTTTCACATGTTTATGACCAACAATCTTATACCTCGGACCAATATTTATATTATTTACAGAACTACTCATTTAGTATATATACAGGTCCTGTTTTAATAAATAACTCATCATCCAAACTAACCATCTGTTCTGTTACATATATTAATGTCAAGGGATATAACTCATCAAAGCTTATTAGGCATGGGTCCGAAACGGTCGAAGTAGTTTCATTTCGGAATCTTGGGTTTTCTTGGAATTGTTCATATCATTCGGAATGGTTCGGAGTTCAACGTATAGAATCTAGAGTAAAGTCACGTTTCATTTGCGCACCGCAAAGTCACCTTTATTATGGTCCCCCATGATCTGTAAGTGATTTATTTACTTCATTATGTTAAAATATGTGTTTTTGCAACTGTCTATATAAGTCTCTATGTATGTCATAAGCGCTTGAGTGGGTTTTTTACTTATTAAGGCTTTGAGCATACATTTCTATTTTTAGAAGGCTTCCCGCGGAATATCGGTGACGTCATTTGAACTGTAACGGTGTATCGTTATAATCACACGTTGTATAAAAGTCAGCTATATGAGCACTCACCCGTTTTGTGTCATACTATTTGGCAGTGCATTTATGCATTTGCTGTTTTGTTTTTAATATTGTGTTAATTGTCGAAAAACATATTGGCGTAAGAATGCAAATCTATTCTTGCTGTGGGCTATTTAGTTTCGTAGCAGGCCAAGAGTTAATAAGTTTATTCTTTTCTGCTCGTTAAAGGCTATTATTCCTTTCTAGTCATATTTTACATTGTAACAGGTTAACAGTATATATTTGTTTATTTTGTATGTATTTGATATTAGTGAAGGACAATGTATGGATCCAGATTATTTAGACTTTTTAAGGGCATTGTTTGGTGTTGGGGTTTTAATGCTTGGATAAGTTGATGTTAATCAGTATTTAATGGAAGAAACTGATCTGGATCTATTCAATGTTCATAATATGAAAATAGGTGCTACCTATGGCACGGGGAAAGCCTATTGCTGTAGTGTTCAAGATATTAATGTAAATAACAAACTTACCTATTTAATTTGTGGCCACTTTTTCAGATAACAGTTCTCAGTAGGTGGACAGAAGAATCTGTTTAAAATAAAAATATTGATTATGAATAACATCAACACAGAGTGAAAATTATTTCAGAAATCGACAAAATTTTTAACAAACATAATTAGGAAAAATCATTTACCTTGTAGATGTGTTGATGGCATTGCACTTTCTTGCAATAGTCAGCATTAAGTATTGATGGTTTTGCATGTATTTGCACTTTTTAATGCTCATATTATTAATGAATTGAAATTTAGTTATTAAATGTGAGTGTGTACTTAATTTGGTATTACGGCTTTCAGTTAAGAGTAATTACTGACTTACATGTCATCAACTGTAATAGAACCTTTAAAAAAAGACTTTTAAATTTGTGGTGCAGTTAGTGACTTACATGTCACCCACCGCAAATAGCCATAGATTGTGAGAAGCATTAATGAACTGTTTAGAAAATGCATGAAACATAATCCCAGTGCAATTTTTAGTCCAATATTATTAATGACTATAATTTTGATATTTTACATGAATGTGTATTTAATATGTATTAAGTATTATGGCTTTTAGTTCAAGTCATATACTGGAAAATGAAACCAGAATGCAATGTTAACATTGGCTCCATTGACCTACACGATCTTGCGAAGTGGCCTCTAAGATGAACAAAACAAGTCGAGCTTAAGTTTCATTCTTTGAACTTTTCTTTAAAAAATTTAAGAATTGTTTCATTTCTTTCATTTTCGTTGCAAAAGTCTATCATATCCAAATATCTTTTCGGCAGTTACCATACTGATGGAAAGTTAAACAGTGGGCCGTGAAAACATTACGTGTGTTTTACCATAATACCATTATCAAAATATTACAGTAACATAATTTTCCACATTTCACAGACGTAAAACAGGTTCTGTTTATAACTTTAAATATCTTTTGCATAGTTGAATTGTACTTAATTGGATCAAAGTAGCAGGAAAAAGTTGTTTTTAAAACAATACTATGACTAATGGACTAGACCAGCCTGTGGTCGGTAGAGTTTCAAGAGATGCTGTTCGTTAGCAAACAAATGCTTTAGGTAAATTACACAAGCAAATATGAGTCATGAAACAATAGATATGATTGGGATACAGCCGAAAAAAACCCGCTTCATTTAGGTTTGCCAGGTGCCAAGTTATTTTTAAAATTTATGTTTAATAATGTAAACTTTAATTTTGAACAAAAAAATAATATCACTTGTTGGAAAAGTGTTGTTATATATGTCAAATGGTCTTATGGAAATGTTAAAAGGAGCACATGTTGACTTTGGATTTAGTATCTTCCTCGTCAAGTATGTCACTTTAAGAGTAATTAGCCTGACAATGTAAGAAACATTTATATACTGTATAGAAAATGCATGTAACAAAATCTAAGTTTAAGCTTCAGACACTTTTACAAAATAACTTCATGAATAATATTGTTTTGCTATTTTTTCAACATACAACATATAAATCACAAACAATGTTTATCATTGTTAGTAGCTACAAGCCTTCATGAAATACTTCATTTGGATATAATAATTTAACATATAAGTGTCTTACAGATAGGAAGCTGAGAATTTAAAAAACAACAACACAACAACAACAAAATTTCATTGGGTATGTCATGACAGTCAAACAAAGTAAGCAGTTCGCTTGAAATCCCATGATCTGTCATCAACATCATCATTGGAATCATCAGAACTTTGAGAATCATTCTGGTTTGGAATGTGCTTTGTTATTTTTTCTAAGTCTTTTTTTACTGAAAAA
Organism: Sinonovacula constricta; assembly: GCA_007844125.1. Taxonomy (NCBI): domain Eukaryota; kingdom Metazoa; phylum Mollusca; class Bivalvia; order Cardiida; family Solecurtidae; genus Sinonovacula; species Sinonovacula constricta. The sequence goes on along the minus strand of CM017556.1, from coordinate 19,388,973 downwards.
AGTAAATAGCGATACCATTTGTCCTTCAGTTCACTGTTGGCATGAACACCATCATACAGCTGTTTGTAATTATTTTTTTTTACAGATTTTTTTATTTTTCCATTTCTTCCTCTTTTCTTGGTTTTACAAGAAAGCAGTTCTCTATCCCAGCGTGTGGAAAATAATTTATAGTGCTCATTAAGTGCTGATATATGACTATTAATAAGTTTTATATCTTCTTCAAGGCAGTTTTGTTCTTTTGCTTTTTGCTCTTGACTATACTGACTACTTATTAACTTCCCATTTGTCATGTTGAATTCTTCATATTTTTTAAGAGAACATGGTGGTATATGGACCAGTTTGAATTTCATATTTGAATGATTGTTTTCCGAATATAAAAGTTCAATATTTCTGATGATGGTCTGTACTTTATTATTATCATGCTTGTACATGATTTCTGTGCCAGTGGAATGGATAACTTTGTTTGTTAAATTGCATATGCCACCTGCAAGTACTATATTGATTTTTGAGTTTGAGTGAAAACTGTTAAGTTTAGAATGTACTGCTGCTATTAAGGCTTCTAGTTTCCCACCAGGAATCACTATAGTATGTACCATTGCTCCTGTGATTTGAGTGCCAGATATGTGTCTTTCAAAACCATATCCTCTTGAATCCATAGCAATAATAATGTGATTCATCTGAAAAAATGTGAAGTACAAAAATAACATTGCATAATCATTATAAAACAAATAAAACAAACAAATTCAGTTACATGGATGAAACATGTATTTGTTTTGTAGTTAAACGATGTCAGTTTAATAGTTTTGAATGTTTTTGTGTGTGTGTGAAAAGATCATGATTATTTGTGAACAGTTAAAAAATCATTTGACCACAATACAATCTAAATAGGTTTTAACTATGATCAACTGTCATATCACCCACAAAAGTGATTTTACTATGTCTGTGTAATGTAATACCAAATTTGATATGATTGATGTAATGCTCTGACCCAGTTTTTCTTTCCTTTTTTGGCTGTTTTCATGGAATTCATATATGTCCATTCAGTAGTAGCTGTCATACCACACACCGAAATATTTGGACAATATGATACTTGTAGATTTTTTTTATTCTTCCCATTGTAAATCTGAATTTAAAACGATCCCCAGAATGCCCCCAAAACTGTCATTGTTGTCTAGTATATGAAACTGTTGTCTTGTTAGCGTTGCAAGTTCTCGAAGCCTGTTTATCTCTTTTCCACGTTCTCTTGTTGTAGGTGTATTGACAACATAGCATATTCGATCCTCATTGACCAGAACATCAGGATGCCATGCAAAGTCTGGGTTGTTGACCTCATCTCCGGCAGTCTTTGCCCGTGATAGTGCGACAAATAATGCTCCTGGATTTTTAGATTCAAATGATGTTGACCCAGGGTCTATCACTATGTACCTGTATGTTTCACCCATACCAATTGTCATACCTTGACATTTGTGTATAGTGGTTCCCCACCCAAGGCGCAATGGAATCTGTAAGCGTTTACACCCATGGCAGAAGCAGTCTACTTTTCTTTCAATGGGAATGATTGGAATGACTTTACAGTCATTTGAGAGAAATGCTGGACCTGTATATCTACTAAAAGACACCATTACTACATCAGGGAGTGAATTTTCAGGACATTTGTTGCCAAGGTATACAATATCTTTCACAATCCCAGTAGAACCATTGAATAGTCCATACTGCACTATGATGTTTGAAGTTAGCATTACTTTTGCTCCGACACAAAGATAGAGAATTGGTAGCAAACCGCCAGCTTTATCACATGAAGCTTGTTTTGAATGTGGACCATTGTTAACAGCTACAATTCTTGCGACAGGTGCCTTTTCATTTTGTATGAGAAGTCTATTCATGTTGTGGTTGTTTTCTAAGACATGTGTTGGAAAAACAAACAAACCATTTTCAACCATGTCTGTTAACAGTTCTTCACCATGGGTGATATGCAGATTGTGCCACTGAAATTGTTGCAACCAGGCAGTCTGTTTACTGTCTGCTTTGTATTCTCTTAGAGACAGAAGTACATTTTTAAGTTGTTGTTGGTCTTGGTTTTGGCGAACTATTGATTGCAGCTCCACAACATGGTCAAAATCTTTCCAGACCAAAATGCCATGCATAGATGCAGGATTTCTAGCTGTTGAAATATAAACTGGAGAATCACAGACTGGTGGTAGCTGCACATCATCTCCAAGAAAAACAACAACTGGTAAACCACCCCAAGGAATACTTTCTTGGCGTAATCCATGACGACAGTGCATTTCCATCCATCCCAGAGTTGTTGCACCCACTAGAGAACGTTCATCAATAAATAGTGCCACAAGGTCTTGGCAATTTTCTTGTAAGCTTTCTCCTTTGGATCCGTCTGGTGTGGACATTTCTTTTGTGGCTTGCTTACCTGTTGGTACCTTTAGAAAGTCATGAATAGTTTTCCCACAAATCAGGTTTGCACTGTTTCCAGTAGGACATATTACTTGGACTGCTTTTGGATTATTAAAAAGTAATTGGACAGTATGAACGAGGCATTTGATGAGGAAGGATTTTCCAGATCCTGCAGTACCAGAGACTATTAATCTAAGGGGCTTGAATGATGAAGACTTGTTCTTGTACTTTATGAGAGTGTCAAGAATGAGTGAAAATGCAAATTTTTGGTCTTTGTTTAAACTGTGAAGTGATTGTGTTGAAATAAGTGCATTGTTGTTTATCTGATTTTTATCAATGTTTGCCAGCCACTGCTTGCCAAAGTCCCCTGGATAGGTAACATTGGTGCTGCTCCAGTCATGATCTGGACCACCGTCATCAAATTGAAACTGGTCTTTATTGTCAAATTCTTTATGGGGCTCAAGAATGTCCATCCATGCAGGCCGCTCTGTGTTTTCTTCTTCTGGTTCTTCATGGTTTTCTGCTACAAATTCTTCACTTTCATGCCGCCTGGCTCGCTCTACATCTGCCTTAACAAAATTTGGGCAATTGTCTGTTTGTAAGAAATCTGTCATTGCCTGAACCCAAGTTTGGTCTGAACTTTTAATGTCTGCAAGTTCTCTCCAAGATGGCCAGTGTAAAAGAAGCATAGACCTGCAAAAGTCCTCAACTAACGGCCATGAGGCTCTTATATTGCTGCCACTGATCACAGGAACCATACCTTGATTACAAATAAACGAATACCAAGAACAATTCTGGTCTAAGGGGCGTGCAAGATATTTGTCAAGAGGTGTATTTTTTGTAAATGTTTTTCCTGATCTCTCGAGTACTCTTGAGCCTGAGAAGCTGACAGTTTGAAACTGATGACTGCAACGATACAGTGGGAGAGACAAAAGCTCATAACTTGCCTCCATGCTAGAAATGTCACGTTTAACAGTGTTCATAAGAAGTTTGGTGCATACAGATCTTGTGTCATTTCCAACATTTTCTGCTGCACTGTTCACAATACCATTGAACAATTCAACTACCGCACCCGTTGGTTCATTCCCTTTGCAAGCATACCCTGATACATATTTTTCAGTAGCAATGATGTCATTGATTGAAGGGTTGTCAGGAGAACTTTTAGATACTATAATGGAAATGTCGCCATTTGCTCGCCAACCTTGTGTATGGTATCGGGAATGCTGTACAAGCATGGGATGGTCTCTCTTCATTTCTAGTCTTAAAGACCCATTTTTATCAGTAACTATGGCTGGATATTGTCTCAGTTCTTTGCCAGGTTTATCTTCTGTGCCAAACTCCATTCTGCATGTCATTTGTCTTCCTTTTTTTCTTAAACAGTAGTTAGAACATCTATGAATGTTGATTCTGTTAGATAAGAGTAAGTGATCTTCTAGTAAAGTTTCTTGAGACTGGCTTACATCCATTAGTAGTTTGAATAATGGATTTGTGTCTTCAGGTGGAGCCAGTGCTGTTCCCTCAGGTGGTGGCCACAAGTCTTTTCGAGAATTTCCGCTTGTGTCTTGTCCTGCAGGATGCAAAGCAGTCATTCCAAAACAAGATTTGGCCCAGGTGGACAACTCTTCTGCAATGTTTTCCTCGCTGAGTCCATTTTGAATGGCTTTATGTATCAAGTTATGTGGTTCACGATCTGCTCTCCAGCAAAGGCCATGCCAGTGAACCATTCCTCTGGACTTTGCAAACTCTTGTCTGTACCAATAACTATCCACTCCAAAAGCTGGACCCATTACCATATTGAAGTAGGCCTGTGTTCTTAGGTCAAAGTACTGAGAGACAATGTGGGTATTTCTTTGGAGAACAAGAAACAGAGTGTTGCGGTCACTGAAGTCGATCACTTTCCCTGTTGTTAAAAGAGTGTACTGCTCTAGCAGACGCTTGAGAGCTTTAAAATGATATTCTGCGCAACTTCCAGTTGTGAAGAAAGAAGGAAGGCCCTTACCCTCATTAATATTGTACTGAATTAGGGATCTCAATTCCTTATTTCTCTGTGCCCAGTATTGTGATGTCCCGCGCAAACAGGCACCAAAATACAGTATTTTCTTGGCTATTGAGTCATCACCATTTGTTATTTTTTCTTTAAGTTCATCAATTGATATTGGATTTTCACCAAGTTGTTGCTTCACAATGTATGTGCTTTGCTCTAATGTTCTTTTGCGTGTTATGATATTGTGTACAATAAATTTAAAATATTGGTGTGAAGCAAAGCGACTGTCATCATACCACATCAGATGCTCTGCCCAATCAGCCATAGATGTGCAAGTTCTTGGTCTGTTTATGTGAAAATCCCCTAACCCGAATGGGAATAGACATGGAAAAGCCAATGTAAAAAAATACTTGGTTGTAAACTCTGATAGCGGAACATTGTTTTGTGTTGGCCAGGGAATACATATATACTTGCGTCCTTCAGTAACTGGACCATGCTGAGGTCCAACAGCATCTTTGACAACTTGCTGAATTTGTGCTCTGATGTCTGTTGGTTTGTCAGGCAATGGAAGACATGAATCTGATGAAGAATCGACATCTCCTGGATCTACTTGCAGTGGTGCAGGGCCCACATCTTTGCGATTTTGATTTTCATTTGTTTCAACTGTTTCCATATTTAAAGGGGCATTTTCTGGTAACATGCAGAGTCTTTCATGACTAATGGTTATATCAGAATAGGCAGGATTGTTTTGCTTCAGCCAAGTAAGTGCATTTTGAACTGACGCCCTTCTGACATTAAATTCTTTTAAGGTGTCATTTGAACCCTTTTTACGAACTCTGATTATTTTGATTTGTTCAGGCAGATTGGGAAGTATTCTTGCAGGCTCACTGACATTTTGAGGAAATGCAACACAGTGTCCATTTGCTGCTATTCCTCCGTGCTTCAACATGTGAATGTGAATAAGTGGTGCTATCCGACAAATCAGCTGTTGCTCTACAAGAGTTAAATTTGAAAGCTCATCTGGTACAGCCAAAGGGTCCATATTGTTTTCTGCAGAAAACATTTTAACTTGATTTTTGTCACTATGACATCTCAAACAGATATTTTCACATTTCAGTTTCATTTCTAACCTTGTTTCATGACAAACTTCACAATGGCTAAATTTGTAGGACATTTGTTTTAGTTCGAATGCCCTTATACAGTCCATAACTGTATTGAATTGACTGTCATTTGTAAAAGGAGGTGGGGCAGGTATATCATCTATGTCCATGCAAATCTGCTTTTGTGCCGACAATATGTTATTTTTGTTGCTTTTTTGCCTTGCCTTTTTTTCTTGGCTTGTTTCATGGTCACAAGCTGAATGATATCTAATACCCAACTTTCTACAGATTTGAAATGTATCAGCCTCAATAACATCTAGATTTTTAATTGTCTCTAGGTCTTCATATGATTGTGAAATGGAATTATACAATGTTTTTGCTCTTTTTCTAGGAGCTGCATGTAAGTTTTTAGGGCATTCAGTTGAAGACCTTTTATTAGGTAAGGTTTGTTCTTTTGTCTCTTTTGCGGAATGTTTTTCTTTTTTACTTGATGGCACTGGTTCACTTAAAGCTGGAGCATGAGTTGGATGAAGTACTGTGAAATGTGAATTTTCTAAATGGAGGTGAATTTCATCATGTGAATCTGTAGCTTTAATTGACTCTGTATAGTAACGTGTACAAAATTGCCTTTCTTCCTTGTCGAAAGCTGAGCCTTTAATGAATGTTGTGATATTAACATTTAGTAGTTCACTTGCCACTCTCAGTTCACAAGCTGTAGCCCATCCATTGTTATTAAGCATATGATGCCAATACAGAGGTGGACTGCTTGTACGCACATCATGAAATAGGGCTACCAAATCCCTCCATGTGTCCCAGTTTTCTAAAATATAGCTGCAGATCAATCTTCTGTAGTGAGAACCATTTGATGGATTACCTTCTAAAACAAGGCTTATGCAATTAAAAAAGCAGTTCCCATCACCTGTGACATCGATCAGTCTGTATATATTCCCTTCAATTTGAACCAAACTTTGAAATTCATGGTAAGTGTCCAGATCAAAAAGACACGACTTTGTGTCAGTTTCAGCATGGCTTATGTTCTCAGTTTCAGTAGCAGAGATTTTTGTTTTTGAAATGTCTGATTTACCTGAAAATTTGTTTTTAGGTTGGTTAGAATTAGACTTGTCTGTTTTAACAAACTTGTGTTTAGGTTGGTCAAGATTCTCAACTTTTGCAACAGAGAGTTTTGCCTTTGAACATTGTTTGTTTTGTGGAAGAATCTCTTTAATGGATTTCTTTTTAGATTGTTTTGTTATGTTATGTTTGGGACCTTTAGACAAATTTTTTAATTTTTCTGTACTTCTGGAGATATTACAGTTGTATGTGTGGTCAAATGAAACATATTGTTTCAATTTCCTTTGTCTTTCTGACTGGTTCAAACAATAATCATGATCAGATTCCACAGTTTTTGTAACTGCTTCGGGCTCTTTGCTTGGCTTTCCCCGTATAAATAGGTAAATAAGAAAAGGTTTTATCAAAATAACCACATATATTAAATTTAAACTACATCTAGACATAGGCAAACCGGATAAATGTAAATGTGACAAAAACACAGAGACGAGAATAACACACAAGAAAAAACCCTCCAGTTACCGCCTTGGAACGGTCAGTCTGACTGTGGTGCTTTAACTAGGTTTGTGAAGTGTTCCAACCTCGCACTTCCTGAAGGTTTTTATATCAAACAATGTAAATAAAAATGTCCTGTCTATGTGAGACAATTAACAGTAAGCACGTGCATCGGGATTTAAAACAAATCAAATGAACTCATTAAAAATACTATGTTCCTGAAAAATACTACCTGAACAGTAATGATTTGTGTAATGTAAGGCGGCTGCACGCATCTTCTGGTTATACACTTTAGTTTTATAGTTAATATTAACAATTTTGCCATTTTTTCTTCGACATATGGAACAGCTTGAAAACCCTATTAAATGGTGTCGGATTTTTCGGTATATTTTGCTTTCGTTTTTAACCATTCTATAGTCTCAGGATTATACATGTTCATTTTCTGTTTGATTTAAAGTAACTGAAAACTATCAAATAAAAACTTTTCAAATCTGTCTTTTTACTTGCTCCCATATTGCTTTAGCCTGTTTATCTGTTCCAGTTTTTGCGACGTATTATCTAATTGAACGAAAGACAGTACTGAAAATCATGGAATTGACAAAAGTTCAACGTCTGAATAACCATAAGTTGCCAAATAAGGCACGTATACAATCATCAATTGACAGCTAAATAAAACAACCGTAATAAAAACGAACTTATATCACGTCCATTTACATGTTAAATATTAAAGAAATTATAATCATTACCGCCATTAAATTTACCTGGCCACACATGATCATCATCATGATCCCATATTACCTGTATAACCACCTTTAATCATCATCATCAGCAGCATCACCGCCATCACGATCTACATCATAATCGTCAAGGGCATCACCGTAACCGTTTTTACCATTTACATATTAATCATAAACAGCATCGGTATCACCGTCATCATTATCAGCAGTAGCAGCAGCAGCATCACCGTCATTTGCATCATCATTACTTTAGTTACAGGGGTATGGATCTTTGTCAAGCAAATTTTCTTATGCTTCTAATCTTAATTGTTATATATCTTATAATGAACAATGTTGTAAATTTGGACAATGGTGTCAAAATCCCTATTTCTTAATGCATCGGTCCCATAATGCGCTGTTACGTATATATATGGTTAATAGGAATTCGTGGACCGCGATTAAAAATCTTCATACAACTTTACTTGATTTGCAACTATTTGAATGAGGGTCTACACGCCTGGCTACGGCTTATTTTCCCGTTCATGGCTTGAATGTTCCATGCCAAAATGTGGTCTAAAGTGGGCCCTACCGGTACTTAATTTTTGTACCCATTTAAAGATAGAAATGTATCAATTTAAAATATATCGTTTTGTAAATTCATATTGTTTCATTATGCGCGTGGGTCCCTTTCATACCATCATAAAGTTCTACTCTAATTGAATCGCTAATTTTAAGACATGAGCGGACACCCCAACTTATTAAGCTAATTGGCAGTTTTATGACACCTTGTTTGTCTAGTGGACAGGAAGTGTGACTGTGTTGTGGCGTCTTTTCCCCTTCGCAAGAACACATGCATCCGCTATGCAGCTGTGTTTGAAACTGTCACCATATGGCAGTCGTGTGGTTTATGACCTTCACCATTTAAAGAGCAATATGCATTGACTTACGCGAGGACAACAAAAAGGACAAAACACTAAGGTCTACAATATCTTTTTTAGCTCATAAAAGGACCAAACGCTATATTTAGCAGTACCCACAATGGTGCACCCTTTCCCAACCCCACTATTTTTCCGTTAAGGAAGAGGAAACGTGGATGTGGGAATTTCAAGGAACACAATCTAATGTATATTTTCATCTCGTGTTTATTGCAAATATATTATTTCAATAGCTCGCCTATTCTTTTGTAGTTAATCCATACCTTAAATATAAATAATTCCTTTATAAAAATGTTTATGATCATTCAATAAACTAAAGAAGTTTGTAAGGATATTTATATAAGTAAAAACATGCGCAGTCTGAAATATTACTACATAGTACTGTTTCCCCCTCCACTCGCACTCCTTAAGAACTTATATTTATGCCGCGAAGAAAAATCGTCAATAACGTTGCATATTTTTTTCATAGCACACGCCGTTCACGTGTACTTATCATTTTTAATCTCTCAACAGTACCCAACGTTCACACCCTCTCTTTCTTCTAAATGGCAGCTTGAAGACAATTATCGATCGATATCATGTTACACGGTATTAGAGAAATAATGGGTCGGTAATAAAGGTCAATTGGAAACAATTTTTTTTTTTTCGGCGACTTCAAATGATAGTGACCGTCGATTGTTTCCCAGAATTTTCTTTGATGTTGCAGTGTAAGCCAGAGAGCCCTCCGCGCCAGAAAGAAATAACACCGCATTTATTTTTTTTACAACCTTGAAGAAATTAAAATGACAGTGATGTAATTAGCGACTCCATGTTATAAGTGCGTGAACAATGTTGTTAACAGCCGTTAATTGGCGCTAATATGTGCAAACCGAAAAAAAAAAAAAAAAAAACACTTTTTTTAAAGAAAGTTGTTTGTTTCATGCGACTTTATGTATGTGCCTGTTTTCGGCAAAACAGCATGTGTTCATGTTTATATGAAACAATCATTTTAACGATGACATGTGACTGTAGTGAGTAATACTTTCCTAAAATTCTTGGATATAAACGTTACCGTCAGACAATAATACGTCTTGAAAATGTTCAGGTACTGTTAAAATTGATGTGTATATAGCTGACAAAACAGTAGTTTGTGTTTCTTGTATCTTTATTTGGTAAGGTAAAATATGAGGTCAGAATTTCGTTGAAATTAAAATTGACCTTTTTTCGAAGGTTGATTTTTTTTATTTTCTGGTCCATCAGAACAATTATGTTATACATCTTCATGGGAAACCTATATATTTTTTCTAATTGGCACGAGTAGCACTTTCAGAAAATGTATAGTTTTGATCATATTTTGTCATTTATTAAAATGGGTGGTTGCTGCTATCATAAATGTCAAACGAACGGCATTGTTTACCATCACCTTTTATGGTTAAAGTACATCCGCCAGTTTCTGTACCGAACTGTTCGATTGGTTTACGTCGTATGACGTCAAACAAAACATGCAAGCGTCTTATCAACGAGACGACCTACTAAATCACAACAAAAATATTTTGGTACGGACACAAATGATTAAATCCTTTGCGCAAGAGCCCCCAGTTTTGAAAATCTCGAGAAAACGGGTCAAGTCTCGTAGCGCGAGATATAAATCGGCGCATGCGCACTGGATGTCTGAAATGGTCTAGTGACCACGTGCGAGACAGACGATCCATGAAGTTAGTTCCAATTAACATTACCTCTGTCCGAGTAGATTGTGCAGGTGTTGAGTTTAGACGACAAGTGGCTAATTGGAATCTGTACTTGGTAAAACACAATCTACCAGGTGGCAGATAATAAGAATCAGGAAAATGTCTGGTTTCTGATTAAATTAATTTTCACAAATCAAACTTACAAGTGAGTTTGTCCGTGAAAATATACTATTGTATTTTTTTCTTTAACTATAGGCCTTCAACTATACAACGGAAGTCGGTATGCTACTAGCAAACGAATGCCGCTACTATAATCAAAGTTTATTAATCAAAAGTGTAACTATGCTTTAAAAGTTTAAGTGAACGTAAAAAACGAATCATATAGTTTTGGGATGCATTTTATATACAATTCTCTGTGACTACAAAGATGTATCCGGAAGTGGAGATGTACACTTTCAAGCGAAAGTCACAGATTGGTAATTTATTTAAGTCAACAGAAACAAAAAGTATAACACAAACTTTTTCTAGTTATGTTAATAATGCAATAATTTACACATATACGAGTTTTAAACAAACTAAATTCAGTTAATTAGCAATAAAAAAAGAAGTTTAAACTGTGTACAAAAATAATTTTCACCCGGTTAACCGATTATTCTGAAAGGTTAAATATGTATATTTGAATTACGCAATATAATGAACTTCTATTTTATACTATTTGTTGATGGTGGTGGTGAGAAAAAAAACTTATTTATCCGGGTTTCATTAGGATCGCTCTATTTATCCAGTTATCGCGGTTAAACGTAATTGTATGCACTCTGACCAACGTTATCTCCTCCAATCACAATACCAAATACGATCAGATTGAAGTTGTTCTCTGTGTGGCTGTTATTGATAAATTAAATTGATTAAAATATTTGTAACGGGATAAGGATTTGCTTGTTTAATGTTCTAGTCGAAACGTGGTTGTGAAATGTTAATAGTAAGGGTTGTCGAAAATGTCTGGAACAACATTTTAAAAATAATATATATGCGGAACAATAACAATGAAATACGTAGTCTTTATATTAAATCGACTATGTTAAAGGTCTTTGAAGCGTACACATTTTTTCATATTGCAGAGCTCCAGTGTACACTGAGTACAGAGACATTCTCAAATGTTTTGCCTAAACTGTTGCAAATAATATGTATTTGTGTGTGGGATAAGTAGCATATTTGTTAATATTGTGTTAAATATGTTAACTTTGGCCTAAAATTAAATTTTGTATAGGTACTTTGAAATTAAAAATACATAACAAGTTGAAATTTGGTTAATGTCGGAACCAGGTCGCCATTTTTAATTTGTGCATTATGGTATTGTTACCCTTGGTAATCGTACGGTTAGATTTTACTCCCAACATTAGAAATAGATCATTCCAAACTTAGCAAATAAGCAGGCGATATTTCACTTGTGATGATAGCTTGCAAAACAGACGTCGCTTTAAGCTTCAGATTTCCGGAATATAAAAACACTTTCAAGTCATGTGTTGCAATTGAATTACTCTAATAAACTATCAACATACAGAATTTACACCACGTTGCGTTCATTTATAAAGAATGATTTCTTCGGTTAAATTACGAGGATATTCGATAAGGAAGTAGTTACATTTGCGTCGTTATGACGCCACGCGTATAATCGTTGTTTGCTGCTGAATTTACTATGTTTCATTTTCTATATCTTACATGCTGAGATTGTTTTAGTCGTGTTAGAATTAATAATAACTTACCCCCCAATGGCTCCTTATTAACAGATCAAATAGACCTAATGCTATTGCATAGACTGACAAATAAACTGACCCAATGGCCAGAGGCAGATGTTGACAAATCATGCCTGTATATAATATTACAAATAGACTACCTATTACATACTTATGCATTCAAAACATTTAAAATAAGACCTGTTTTAAAAATATAAGAAATTAAACACCCATTACGAAAAAGGCACGCCACGCATAGAAAGCGGACTAACAAAATACATTAAGTAAACTTACTACAAGTTCACTGCTTACTTTAAAATGTAAAAAATAATTCCACTGAATAATGCGAATCAAATTTGAAAATGTTTCAACGACCACAAGGTCAAATGGCCAAAATATTTTTACAACAAATATCAATGAAAATGCATTTATATGACAAATTATACAAATAAAATTAGAATTTACTTTAGATATTCGCAATACTGTATAAACATTGCTAACTTACACTGAAGAACAGCGGTTAAACAGCTCGATATCAAAAATGATGCGTTTCGCAACTAATCACCCGTTGAAAAAGAAATTTGTCATTACAAACAATCAATCAAAACATATTTATTGGTAACTTACAAATTGAAATAAACATTTTATGACCCGCCCATTAGTTGGCATCTACCATGAAGTAGTTGCGTCTAATCACCAGCCGTGTTTAAAGAACGACCCTTACCACGTATAAAAAGTCGGGTTCTGATAACTTAACACATTTGTTCTATTGCGGACTCGTCGTTGCTTTGCTTATCATTGAACAATTATTGAAGAAAATGTTCTGCACTGTTATTATAGTGACAATAGGCATTTTGTTGGGTGTTACTTGTCACACTGAAGATGAACGGAAAGCATGGCGCATGGAAGCCGCTAAAGATTGGGTCTTGTTTCAACGAAGGCAAGATGGAAGTGAAAATTTCACTCGCACATGGTGGGAGTACGAAAACGGTTTCGGAAAAATTTCAGGCGAGTTTTGGCTTGGTTTTAAATCGATTCATTATATTACGAAGGGCCGAAACTGTGAGTTGAATATCACTATGTCGGCGGCGGGGATTGATCCCCTTGTTGGTTATGCACATTACGACACATTTAACTTTACCGACCCGGGCATGTATTTGAACGCAGCTGGATTTTCTGGGACTGTGGGCGATTGCTTCAGTGGACAGAGTGGCAGTTCATTTTCGAATTATGATGCCAATCATGATGGAGGAAGAACAAACAGATGCCCTGAAGCTGTAAAAGGTGGTTGGTGGTATAGCACGTGTCATTTCTGCAACCTAAATGGCGAGTATCCTGGTAACTCTACATCATTTTACACTCAAATGAAATGGCCTATGATGGGCGGCATACGTTCACTAAGTAAAGTTGAAATGAAAGTCAGATGCTTGGCTGACTAGACATTATTTTAAGAACGTTCAAGAACAATTTTCGCTGTTGGGTTATCCTCTTAAAGTTCACCCGTTGACTACCCGTTAATTAAAATTAAAATAACTATTTTCTTGACCATGATGTTATCTTATTTTTAGAATGGTATCAGTTCGATGTACAATAAATCTGTCGATGATTGTGTCTTCGTTATCTTGTTTTATTTTTATGTAAATATCTAGCTTGTATACCATATTGGAGACACGCATTCCGTTTATATCATGCCTTTGTTCTATTTTAATATTTTGTCATACATTCCAGCCATTTTTAGAGATTTAAGTTGTTGTGTGCATTTTACAAAGCATTTTGTCCCTGTTTGATACATCGTCGAACTTAACAATTAATTGATATTCGAATAAAATGACTTCTCATGTTAATGACGTGATATTTTAAACGTGAAAGTGTGCCTATGTAATTAGATATTCATTACACCTAATGTACTATCTGTTACATTTCAAGTCGTGATTTAGCAAACAAATGTTATGACAATGTTTAGACTTGTACTAATTATGACGCTTTAAAGAAAAATGTGTAAATTAATGTATCTCTAGATATGGTCAAAATTATAATTAAAAAGTTAGTTTTTTTTTGGTAGTGTTTCTATTAGTTATCTTAAACCTTTGAACAAGCATGTGTTTACATTGTAAAACAGGCAGTTGGGTATTTATGTACATTCCTTACTAAGCTTGTTTATTTCCCATTGATATTAATTCGATATAAAACAACAATTGTAATACCAATGCAAAAAAAAAATTCCAATTAAAAACACTTTTTGATCACTTGCACCGTCTTTTATGTCTGAATGAAAAATTATGTTTTTGTGTTGTTGTTGCTGTTTTGTTCGCACCGACACAATTATGGTCATATTGGCGACCTCCTCAAAGGAAAGTTCTCGACCGACCTAGACTCGAACCCACGGGGTGAGAGTCTGAGGAGTTACAAATCAGCGACTCTACGGGCCACGGTGCCCGGATGTAAGTTTGTTAACACTCTTAATGCAAATAAATTAGACATGGCAACGTTCCATGATAATTACCACATATAATACCCTTTTAAGCATAACATGACAAATACAAACACACGTTATTGTAAAAGTGACAAAAACACTGAGATAACTGTACACAGAGGAAACCAAGAGATATCTTTTTGGAACGGTCAACCTCCAAATGGACCGACTGGGGTGCTTGAACCTGGTTTACTTGAGCGCTTCAACCAGGTTTTAGTTCCTAAAGGTCTGCCCCAAAACATACAGCGTAAATAAAACTACCCCATCAAAGTGAGCGGATTAAAACTTTGGAAATAATACAATTTATCAATATTAAATTAAACATCAGTTTATTTATAAATAAACAATCAAAGGAAATGAAGATAAAAATATGAACAATATGTACACGAGACAAAGCAGCGGCAACTTTACAATCTTAAGTTCCCTTTTAATATTTCAGCATAATAATGCCTATTTCTTTTAACATTTTAGCATTCATGAAAAGACATGTTAATACCTGCAGAGAAGTGCAGGCTTTTGGTTCACTTCCTCAATTCCATCTCCGCATGAACAGGATGCTACAATCATTTATTCTTCTTTGGTCATTTTTTTCTTGATTCAAAAAGTTAATTTCATTTACTATCAACGTTTTTTGTAGGTCTTCTAATCGGAATAATAACTATCTCTCTTCTGAACACTATGAGGACGTTATTTTTTTAATGATGTCACTACTTTCGTTATAACTTGTCAAACAAAACGTCAGCGCTTGGATATTTATTCAAATGATTCGGTTTCTTTTTCATTGCTTGCATTTTTGAAACCCATCTTAAAGTGCGAGGTTAGAGCTCTGTAAAACCGCTTTAAGCACACCTGTCGGTCCATGTTGCCGACTGACCGTTCCAAGGCGGTAACTGTCGGTTTTGCTCTTGTTGTTAAATGACTCATCACAGATTTGTTTTACATTTGGCGAGCATGTAAAAAACCGTAGTCCTGTGTCTTTTCAAATGTTTGAATATGTTGCAATGCTGGTAGGATATTCTTATTGAATATAGGAAATATGAAGTGCATTATGAGTCGCTATTATATCGACACTCTTAGACTTAATTAACATATAGTTTCTCCTCTTCTTCGCTCAAACCCTTCCTTGACAACGTCTCTATGTAGGCCTTGGTTCATCTTACAACTATCAGACCTTAAGCCCTACAATAACTAAATATAAACATAACAAATTACAACGAGGAATCGGTTATCAATTTAAGTAGTGTGAAACATGTGTCACCGCAAACATGTTCTAATTACTTTCCATTTCCCAAAATGAAGGTAATCAAAAAATGGTGAACCTAATCAGAACCGTTACTTAAAACACATATCTTAAGAAGCATGATTAAACGCAATAATGCATATGTAAACTGACTGCACGTTCATCCACTATTGATTGCCAATTATGTATAAGCATAATAATAAAAATACAGGTAACAGTAGCCCTTAATCAATTACAAAGAAACAATACTGCATAACACACATGTTGTTCACCAGTCTTTGCCTTAACTTATACTCCAAGCTATCTGGAAGTAGTTCACTAACTGTGGCGTGTATAACACTAGAGAAAGAAGCAAGGTGATATCTACTGCATAAACAAAGTTTCATTTTGAGACAATAACAATAATGAGCATAAACTTACGTAGATCACTTGTTGGACATTTAGTATAGGAAACAAAATCAGACTGTTCATTGTGATAAATATTTATATGACTAATTGTCCTTCATGTAATAACCTATCCATATAGGAATCATCCTAGTTCAACAGGTTCTACAGGTTTCATTTTCTCACTTCGCCTGTGTGGTAAATTTTATCATTATCATCTTTATTACGCTTTCAAAAAGGGATTTAGTCAAATATATATTTTAATTTATAAGTATCATAATTAATGTTTACTATTGTTAATACTAAAATATAGCGGATGTGTTTAAAGAACTGTTGTTTATTAAATTTCTTGACTTTACGCAGATTTATACTATGTCCAGAGGTTTGTCATTTGGTCTGAACACATCTGATGAAGATGGTTTTACACTGGGACATTACCGCCGAAATGCTTATCTGTCATTTGTAAACGATCTAGTCAGTTCGGGAGACAGTAAAATCCTAACCTTCAGAAGCTGTTATTAGTTATGCTGGTTAAATTGAACAGGATAAATTAACTCTAATAAGACCATATTTTTTTGTGAAGCATCTTTCACATATAAAGGATTATGCAATGTAAATGACAAAAGCTTTGTAATCTCTAACTGTAGATGGAACATCGCAACAGCCTTGGTTATAAAAACGATGCTATCAGAAATAATGTCGGGTTATATAAAGGAACAATAGTTTACAGATATCCTAGAAGGTTTGTGAATAATATAAGTGTTTTAGATGGATGGAATATTCACTGGATTGTGTTTATCTATGTCATTTAGTAGTGCTATAATTGTCTGGTCTACTATTGTCTTGTTTGCATCCAAAACCTTTTCAATGCTTACACTAAAATCATTCTACATGGTCTATATTGACGCTATTGCTAATTAGCTTGCGAAGTACTCCTGACGTTAGCTTCTAATGTATGCAGATAAGTTCGTAAGATAAAAGCAAAAGTCGCCACACTTGGTTATTTTATTGTTGCGAATTGTTGTTTGTTTCTAAATGGGGATATGAACCAAGATTCTGCAATGATAGGAGATTCTATATCTTGTATTGGTTCCAAGCCAATCCCTTACATTACCCAAATATATCACTTTTCTTGACGCCGAGTAAAGAGACTTTATTCATATCAATAACTTATCTACTTTACACATATCAAAAGCTTTTAGTTCTAGCTTTTTACATATCAATAACTTATCTACTTTACACATATCAATAACTTATCTACTTTACACATATTAATAACTTATCTACTTTACACACGTTAATAACTTATCTACTTAACACATATCAATAACTTATTAGTTCTACTTTTTACATATCAATAACTTATCTACTTTACACATATCAATAACTTATCTACTTTACACATATTAATAACTTATCTACTTTACACACGTTAATAACTTATCTACTTAACACATATCAATAACTTATCTACTTTACACATATCAATAACTTATCTACTTAACACATATCAATAACTTATCTACCTTACACATATCAATAACTTATCTACTTTACACATATCAATAACTTATCTACTTTACACATATCAATAACTTATCTACTTTACACATATTAATAACTTATCTACTTTACACATATTAATAAGTTATCTACTTTACACACGTTAATAACTTATCTACTTAACACATATCAATAACTTATCTACTTTACACATATTAATAACTTATCTACTTTACACATATTAATAACTTATCTACTTTACACATATCAATAACTTATCTACCTTACACATATCAATAACTTATTAGTTCTAGCTTTTTCCATAATCAATAAAGGAGTGTCTGTTCTGAGGGAAAGCTCTTTTTATTGACTCATGACATGACAGAGGCTGTTCTTTAATGTGACTTCTTCTACAAAAACAATATCGGGACAAAATTATTTTGACTATATTCATATCTGACAATGTAGACTTAAACAAAGGCAGCTACATAACTTTACTTACAGTGACGTTAAAACTGCTTTACATTATTTCGAACCACATAAAATTCAAAAGTGAATTTGAAATGCTACCTTCACTAGAGAGAGTATCCAAATGTGTAAAAATTAGTAAGTAAAAAGCAAATTGGAAACAGACATCATGTCTGTTTTAAGGTAAAGCAAGTGTAATTGAAAATATATAGAATTTGAAAATTAACACAATTGATGAGTTGTATACTTTAGTGTAAACGCGTCTGCCACATTTTATGGATATTTTTGTTTTCAAAAATTAGTATTAAATGTGTCTCCTTTTCAAAAAATAATCAAATTCCAAATATTGTTGTATATCCTCTTTAGGAGAAGTGCATTGCTATTGAGTATCATTTGGAAACAAGATATAGTATTAGACAAACCAATCAAACTTGTTTCTCAATTTGTTTGACTGAAGCTATCCCAAATATGTAATTTATTGTTTACAACCCCAACTCGTTTAAGAATATATGACAAAGTCCTATGAGCATTGCAACATATACCAAACTCCGAAAAGACACAGAACAATGGTATATTATATGCAAGCCAAGCGAAAAGTAAGAAAACATTTGTGATGAGTCATTTAACGAAAAGAGCAAACCCGACAGTTACCACCTTGGAACGGTCAGTCGGCAATAAGACTGATTTTCCCGATTTTTCTGCTTATTGCACTTTATTGCAAAAATGACAGAGCGCTTGATAGCCACACGATTTATTTCAGAGTTGCCCAAAATGTTTTATTAAGTGTTTTGGTTGATGTTGCAAAATAAAAGAATAATTTCACCACGTGGCTTTTAGACATAGACTATACCAGGTAACGAATTTGTAATCAAATTTAGAACAAATCAAACAATTAAAATTAATTTTCAAAAATAAAATTGAAAATTATACATGTTTCCTTCTTAACCTGGTAGAATGGTGCCGAAATTATTGTAAAAGTGAAAAAGTAGAGAAAAAAAATATCATTCGTGCCCATACCGCGATTCGAACCCTCAACCCCCAGTTTTGAAGCATTTTAACCCTAATTTTGATACTCTTCAATTGGAGGTGCAGCATTACATTTGCTCTACCTTAAACACATATATTTTTAACACTAATGGTTATGTTTTGCACTGAAATGTTAATTATACGGAACACATAATGCACATTAAGACAACATATGAGCAAAGGTGATCATAAAACTTTGTTATAACAGGATGGATCTGACATCGGGTTTCATATGTATCAAATCATTGTATGGTAAGATTAACATAGTTAAATGACCTTTACAAAGTCACTCTAGGATTCATGGTGGTATGTTACCACATTAAGCGTATTTTGCAGACAAAGTTAGTTCGTAGAAAGAGTTTTGTACTTTGTCAAAACTTCATCCAGGTTTTAAAATAAAATCACTGTCGTTGTCATTTTTTTATATATTCTTCACGCCCTAAATGTTTTCGAAAAAGTACACATCGTGTGTATGCACTTAACGTGTTCTTTTGAAACTATCTGTAAAAACCAACATAATTAAATACTGAATTTTAAAAACAGAGAACACTTATTGTAAATCTATGCTCGTCGTTTGTATCGTGTTTTTAAAATATAACATACCTAGCTAGGTTAAGTATATATATAAATACATGTATATATATATATATATATATATATATATATATATATATATATATATATATATATATATATATATATATATATATATATATATATATATATATATATATCTATATATATATATATATATATATATATATATACTAAAATAGTACATGTTGTTTGATTAACTGTGACAGTTTAAACATATTCTACTTCCAACAAAGAACAGAACGATAAGTGGCTTGTTATTGTTTGGGGGAAAAATTTGTCCACACGTGCAAACATTTAGCTAAGGCATTTCCCAAATGTATATGAATCTCACCGATTTCTTTTCTAAATAATCATATAATCATCAACGCTTATCACATGTGTGGGGGTCCCGGTATTTTGTTTGCTTTTAATAGCCTTATTGAAATACAGCAGATTTGTACAAACCCAGTTAGTAGGAGTTAATACAAATTATTGTTCCGGCCAATATGGTAACATTTGTACAGGAAAGTATTGGGAGTACTTGATTACTTTTGACGCTATGACCTGAATAACAACAGCAAATTCTTATTCATTTTAACATTTTCATTAAAATCTACTTCCTGTGCGGTGCATGGGAACTTAGAGATATCGGAAATTTCCAAAACAGCAGAAAGCAGCAACACATATACCCAGATTATAATAAATGTGATAAATTTCATTAGTTATGGAAGGTAAAAAAGAAATCAGGTAAGCAACGTCGTTCGTTGCAATGGGTCAAAGGAAAGACATTACAGACGAGGAAAGGTTAAAGCATCAACCGTTATATATGGAAGATCTTATAACGGAAAATGTTTTCTTTGTTTATTGAAAATAAAAATATAATATTTATAAAGTCAGACTGACCACTTAACCACGCAAACTGTACATATATTATTTAAGTTCATAGCCAAGATATCTCAGTTTTTTATGAAGCATATTAAAGTCTGAAACAAACAAACAAATATTTTGGCTAAATCAATATTGCATTATCTAACAATCAAAACCGCGTGAAATTTACAGCTCATGAACAATCTTTCTCCTAAGTAATAGGTAATAAGTGCTAAGTGATGACGTTTTTGTTTCAATATATGCATTGGACACCTATATGTAATTTGCTTTAATTGACCATTTTTATTAATTAAAAAGGCTGTGCAAGGTACGTCACAACATTGGTCATCTACAATTGACAAAAATGTGGATTTACTAGGTCAGTATGACGTAAAAAAAAATGAAAAAATCTAAAAATCCATAAAACTCTAGTTTTTAGAATGAAGATACAAAAGTACAACTAAAGTAACTTATTGAAAATTACTAATACCAATTTAAAACTCTCTTGTACTAAGACATTTCAGAAACCTTGGTTGAAGGTTCCATAGAAACCTTACCCCCATTTGTTTTATGCCAGTGTAAATGAAGTAACATAAATCTTTAAAAATAAATGCAACGCAAGGTCAGCCCGAATGAATGTCGAAGCGACTCCCATTTGGGGACATTCTAGAAAGTTCTTTAAATGATGCAATTTGGCAAGGTAATACAAAAGTCGTGAGAATGGTGAGATTTTATTGATAACACACTAAAACAGACTTTAGTGGCAACCTTTCAGAACATAACAGCATTGCATATATTCTGACTAACATGGATAAAACAGAAAACAAATGTCAATATGAAAAGATACCATGCTTTTTCTAAATACGCAATTTTTTTATTTATTTATTTATTTTTACATTATCTTAAATTCCTTATGTATATCCCACTTTTAACACACAATATACATTTTATCTCAAGCAACTCCATCAACGTTACAAATTCCACAAATATTATTTTCGGCGTTTGAAATTAATTGCATAAGACAAAAATTACTTTCCCTTCAGTATGTGCTTGCCACCAGATGGCGCACGAGGTTTTCGTGGTTGACTGGACAGTTTTATTTGTCATTCAGCCTTGGGAACTCAAACGGTATCCATGACATTTTTTGGCTAAGTGTTTTACATGGACGATATCGACCATACCACGTGTTCATATATTCGGAAGAAATAAATAACAAGAAAGAGTTTATCACAATCGGAACTCCTCGGGTAATTCCGTCCTCGGAACAATCGTCCCTCGGATGTATCTGGTGCAATAATGCTTAATGAAATCACGATCGTTTTGTTCGCCGGAAGTCGGAAGAAGAATATGCCTAAGTAGTTCGCACATAACATAATCACTGCCATCGTTTGACAGCTGCGTGTCTGCTGCGCTGGGTAAATTCAAATCGGACGATTAAAATTTGAAGCCGCCACAAATTGAAGTTTTACTGGCATCGTACTTTAGTGAGCTGTCACCCGAGATCTTTGTTTCGACGTCTGTCTCAAAAGAAGTCCCATATAGATAAATGGCCGAGGTGATCCGACTACCTACATACATCCGAGAGATGATTCGTGAATTATCCGAGGTGTTCCGATTGGAGTTTATCAGTGCATCAAAGTCGCCAGAAAATAATGTAAACATAAAATGTTGTGAACAGAACATTCAACAAAAGAAAATGCTTTCGCAATTCAGCTGCATATATGAGCCTTGATTTTCACATGTTTATGACCAACAATCTTATACCTCGGACCAATATTTATATTATTTACAGAACTACTCATTTAGTATATATACAGGTCCTGTTTTAATAAATAACTCATCATCCAAACTAACCATCTGTTCTGTTACATATATTAATGTCAAGGGATATAACTCATCAAAGCTTATTAGGCATGGGTCCGAAACGGTCGAAGTAGTTTCATTTCGGAATCTTGGGTTTTCTTGGAATTGTTCATATCATTCGGAATGGTTCGGAGTTCAACGTATAGAATCTAGAGTAAAGTCACGTTTCATTTGCGCACCGCAAAGTCACCTTTATTATGGTCCCCCATGATCTGTAAGTGATTTATTTACTTCATTATGTTAAAATATGTGTTTTTGCAACTGTCTATATAAGTCTCTATGTATGTCATAAGCGCTTGAGTGGGTTTTTTACTTATTAAGGCTTTGAGCATACATTTCTATTTTTAGAAGGCTTCCCGCGGAATATCGGTGACGTCATTTGAACTGTAACGGTGTATCGTTATAATCACACGTTGTATAAAAGTCAGCTATATGAGCACTCACCCGTTTTGTGTCATACTATTTGGCAGTGCATTTATGCATTTGCTGTTTTGTTTTTAATATTGTGTTAATTGTCGAAAAACATATTGGCGTAAGAATGCAAATCTATTCTTGCTGTGGGCTATTTAGTTTCGTAGCAGGCCAAGAGTTAATAAGTTTATTCTTTTCTGCTCGTTAAAGGCTATTATTCCTTTCTAGTCATATTTTACATTGTAACAGGTTAACAGTATATATTTGTTTATTTTGTATGTATTTGATATTAGTGAAGGACAATGTATGGATCCAGATTATTTAGACTTTTTAAGGGCATTGTTTGGTGTTGGGGTTTTAATGCTTGGATAAGTTGATGTTAATCAGTATTTAATGGAAGAAACTGATCTGGATCTATTCAATGTTCATAATATGAAAATAGGTGCTACCTATGGCACGGGGAAAGCCTATTGCTGTAGTGTTCAAGATATTAATGTAAATAACAAACTTACCTATTTAATTTGTGGCCACTTTTTCAGATAACAGTTCTCAGTAGGTGGACAGAAGAATCTGTTTAAAATAAAAATATTGATTATGAATAACATCAACACAGAGTGAAAATTATTTCAGAAATCGACAAAATTTTTAACAAACATAATTAGGAAAAATCATTTACCTTGTAGATGTGTTGATGGCATTGCACTTTCTTGCAATAGTCAGCATTAAGTATTGATGGTTTTGCATGTATTTGCACTTTTTAATGCTCATATTATTAATGAATTGAAATTTAGTTATTAAATGTGAGTGTGTACTTAATTTGGTATTACGGCTTTCAGTTAAGAGTAATTACTGACTTACATGTCATCAACTGTAATAGAACCTTTAAAAAAAGACTTTTAAATTTGTGGTGCAGTTAGTGACTTACATGTCACCCACCGCAAATAGCCATAGATTGTGAGAAGCATTAATGAACTGTTTAGAAAATGCATGAAACATAATCCCAGTGCAATTTTTAGTCCAATATTATTAATGACTATAATTTTGATATTTTACATGAATGTGTATTTAATATGTATTAAGTATTATGGCTTTTAGTTCAAGTCATATACTGGAAAATGAAACCAGAATGCAATGTTAACATTGGCTCCATTGACCTACACGATCTTGCGAAGTGGCCTCTAAGATGAACAAAACAAGTCGAGCTTAAGTTTCATTCTTTGAACTTTTCTTTAAAAAATTTAAGAATTGTTTCATTTCTTTCATTTTCGTTGCAAAAGTCTATCATATCCAAATATCTTTTCGGCAGTTACCATACTGATGGAAAGTTAAACAGTGGGCCGTGAAAACATTACGTGTGTTTTACCATAATACCATTATCAAAATATTACAGTAACATAATTTTCCACATTTCACAGACGTAAAACAGGTTCTGTTTATAACTTTAAATATCTTTTGCATAGTTGAATTGTACTTAATTGGATCAAAGTAGCAGGAAAAAGTTGTTTTTAAAACAATACTATGACTAATGGACTAGACCAGCCTGTGGTCGGTAGAGTTTCAAGAGATGCTGTTCGTTAGCAAACAAATGCTTTAGGTAAATTACACAAGCAAATATGAGTCATGAAACAATAGATATGATTGGGATACAGCCGAAAAAAACCCGCTTCATTTAGGTTTGCCAGGTGCCAAGTTATTTTTAAAATTTATGTTTAATAATGTAAACTTTAATTTTGAACAAAAAAATAATATCACTTGTTGGAAAAGTGTTGTTATATATGTCAAATGGTCTTATGGAAATGTTAAAAGGAGCACATGTTGACTTTGGATTTAGTATCTTCCTCGTCAAGTATGTCACTTTAAGAGTAATTAGCCTGACAATGTAAGAAACATTTATATACTGTATAGAAAATGCATGTAACAAAATCTAAGTTTAAGCTTCAGACACTTTTACAAAATAACTTCATGAATAATATTGTTTTGCTATTTTTTCAACATACAACATATAAATCACAAACAATGTTTATCATTGTTAGTAGCTACAAGCCTTCATGAAATACTTCATTTGGATATAATAATTTAACATATAAGTGTCTTACAGATAGGAAGCTGAGAATTTAAAAAACAACAACACAACAACAACAAAATTTCATTGGGTATGTCATGACAGTCAAACAAAGTAAGCAGTTCGCTTGAAATCCCATGATCTGTCATCAACATCATCATTGGAATCATCAGAACTTTGAGAATCATTCTGGTTTGGAATGTGCTTTGTTATTTTTTCTAAGTCTTTTTTTACTGAAAAAAGTAAATAGCGATACCATTTGTCCTTCAGTTCACTGTTGGCATGAACACCATCATACAGCTGTTTGTAATTATTTTTTTTTACAGATTTTTTTATTTTTCCATTTCTTCCTCTTTTCTTGGTTTTACAAGAAAGCAGTTCTCTATCCCAGCGTGTGGAAAATAATTTATAGTGCTCATTAAGTGCTGATATATGACTATTAATAAGTTTTATATCTTCTTCAAGGCAGTTTTGTTCTTTTGCTTTTTGCTCTTGACTATACTGACTACTTATTAACTTCCCATTTGTCATGTTGAATTCTTCATATTTTTTAAGAGAACATGGTGGTATATGGACCAGTTTGAATTTCATATTTGAATGATTGTTTTCCGAATATAAAAGTTCAATATTTCTGATGATGGTCTGTACTTTATTATTATCATGCTTGTACATGATTTCTGTGCCAGTGGAATGGATAACTTTGTTTGTTAAATTGCATATGCCACCTGCAAGTACTATATTGATTTTTGAGTTTGAGTGAAAACTGTTAAGTTTAGAATGTACTGCTGCTATTAAGGCTTCTAGTTTCCCACCAGGAATCACTATAGTATGTACCATTGCTCCTGTGATTTGAGTGCCAGATATGTGTCTTTCAAAACCATATCCTCTTGAATCCATAGCAATAATAATGTGATTCATCTGAAAAAATGTGAAGTACAAAAATAACATTGCATAATCATTATAAAACAAATAAAACAAACAAATTCAGTTACATGGATGAAACATGTATTTGTTTTGTAGTTAAACGATGTCAGTTTAATAGTTTTGAATGTTTTTGTGTGTGTGTGAAAAGATCATGATTATTTGTGAACAGTTAAAAAATCATTTGACCACAATACAATCTAAATAGGTTTTAACTATGATCAACTGTCATATCACCCACAAAAGTGATTTTACTATGTCTGTGTAATGTAATACCAAATTTGATATGATTGATGTAATGCTCTGACCCAGTTTTTCTTTCCTTTTTTGGCTGTTTTCATGGAATTCATATATGTCCATTCAGTAGTAGCTGTCATACCACACACCGAAATATTTGGACAATATGATACTTGTAGATTTTTTTTATTCTTCCCATTGTAAATCTGAATTTAAAACGATCCCCAGAATGCCCCCAAAACTGTCATTGTTGTCTAGTATATGAAACTGTTGTCTTGTTAGCGTTGCAAGTTCTCGAAGCCTGTTTATCTCTTTTCCACGTTCTCTTGTTGTAGGTGTATTGACAACATAGCATATTCGATCCTCATTGACCAGAACATCAGGATGCCATGCAAAGTCTGGGTTGTTGACCTCATCTCCGGCAGTCTTTGCCCGTGATAGTGCGACAAATAATGCTCCTGGATTTTTAGATTCAAATGATGTTGACCCAGGGTCTATCACTATGTACCTGTATGTTTCACCCATACCAATTGTCATACCTTGACATTTGTGTATAGTGGTTCCCCACCCAAGGCGCAATGGAATCTGTAAGCGTTTACACCCATGGCAGAAGCAGTCTACTTTTCTTTCAATGGGAATGATTGGAATGACTTTACAGTCATTTGAGAGAAATGCTGGACCTGTATATCTACTAAAAGACACCATTACTACATCAGGGAGTGAATTTTCAGGACATTTGTTGCCAAGGTATACAATATCTTTCACAATCCCAGTAGAACCATTGAATAGTCCATACTGCACTATGATGTTTGAAGTTAGCATTACTTTTGCTCCGACACAAAGATAGAGAATTGGTAGCAAACCGCCAGCTTTATCACATGAAGCTTGTTTTGAATGTGGACCATTGTTAACAGCTACAATTCTTGCGACAGGTGCCTTTTCATTTTGTATGAGAAGTCTATTCATGTTGTGGTTGTTTTCTAAGACATGTGTTGGAAAAACAAACAAACCATTTTCAACCATGTCTGTTAACAGTTCTTCACCATGGGTGATATGCAGATTGTGCCACTGAAATTGTTGCAACCAGGCAGTCTGTTTACTGTCTGCTTTGTATTCTCTTAGAGACAGAAGTACATTTTTAAGTTGTTGTTGGTCTTGGTTTTGGCGAACTATTGATTGCAGCTCCACAACATGGTCAAAATCTTTCCAGACCAAAATGCCATGCATAGATGCAGGATTTCTAGCTGTTGAAATATAAACTGGAGAATCACAGACTGGTGGTAGCTGCACATCATCTCCAAGAAAAACAACAACTGGTAAACCACCCCAAGGAATACTTTCTTGGCGTAATCCATGACGACAGTGCATTTCCATCCATCCCAGAGTTGTTGCACCCACTAGAGAACGTTCATCAATAAATAGTGCCACAAGGTCTTGGCAATTTTCTTGTAAGCTTTCTCCTTTGGATCCGTCTGGTGTGGACATTTCTTTTGTGGCTTGCTTACCTGTTGGTACCTTTAGAAAGTCATGAATAGTTTTCCCACAAATCAGGTTTGCACTGTTTCCAGTAGGACATATTACTTGGACTGCTTTTGGATTATTAAAAAGTAATTGGACAGTATGAACGAGGCATTTGATGAGGAAGGATTTTCCAGATCCTGCAGTACCAGAGACTATTAATCTAAGGGGCTTGAATGATGAAGACTTGTTCTTGTACTTTATGAGAGTGTCAAGAATGAGTGAAAATGCAAATTTTTGGTCTTTGTTTAAACTGTGAAGTGATTGTGTTGAAATAAGTGCATTGTTGTTTATCTGATTTTTATCAATGTTTGCCAGCCACTGCTTGCCAAAGTCCCCTGGATAGGTAACATTGGTGCTGCTCCAGTCATGATCTGGACCACCGTCATCAAATTGAAACTGGTCTTTATTGTCAAATTCTTTATGGGGCTCAAGAATGTCCATCCATGCAGGCCGCTCTGTGTTTTCTTCTTCTGGTTCTTCATGGTTTTCTGCTACAAATTCTTCACTTTCATGCCGCCTGGCTCGCTCTACATCTGCCTTAACAAAATTTGGGCAATTGTCTGTTTGTAAGAAATCTGTCATTGCCTGAACCCAAGTTTGGTCTGAACTTTTAATGTCTGCAAGTTCTCTCCAAGATGGCCAGTGTAAAAGAAGCATAGACCTGCAAAAGTCCTCAACTAACGGCCATGAGGCTCTTATATTGCTGCCACTGATCACAGGAACCATACCTTGATTACAAATAAACGAATACCAAGAACAATTCTGGTCTAAGGGGCGTGCAAGATATTTGTCAAGAGGTGTATTTTTTGTAAATGTTTTTCCTGATCTCTCGAGTACTCTTGAGCCTGAGAAGCTGACAGTTTGAAACTGATGACTGCAACGATACAGTGGGAGAGACAAAAGCTCATAACTTGCCTCCATGCTAGAAATGTCACGTTTAACAGTGTTCATAAGAAGTTTGGTGCATACAGATCTTGTGTCATTTCCAACATTTTCTGCTGCACTGTTCACAATACCATTGAACAATTCAACTACCGCACCCGTTGGTTCATTCCCTTTGCAAGCATACCCTGATACATATTTTTCAGTAGCAATGATGTCATTGATTGAAGGGTTGTCAGGAGAACTTTTAGATACTATAATGGAAATGTCGCCATTTGCTCGCCAACCTTGTGTATGGTATCGGGAATGCTGTACAAGCATGGGATGGTCTCTCTTCATTTCTAGTCTTAAAGACCCATTTTTATCAGTAACTATGGCTGGATATTGTCTCAGTTCTTTGCCAGGTTTATCTTCTGTGCCAAACTCCATTCTGCATGTCATTTGTCTTCCTTTTTTTCTTAAACAGTAGTTAGAACATCTATGAATGTTGATTCTGTTAGATAAGAGTAAGTGATCTTCTAGTAAAGTTTCTTGAGACTGGCTTACATCCATTAGTAGTTTGAATAATGGATTTGTGTCTTCAGGTGGAGCCAGTGCTGTTCCCTCAGGTGGTGGCCACAAGTCTTTTCGAGAATTTCCGCTTGTGTCTTGTCCTGCAGGATGCAAAGCAGTCATTCCAAAACAAGATTTGGCCCAGGTGGACAACTCTTCTGCAATGTTTTCCTCGCTGAGTCCATTTTGAATGGCTTTATGTATCAAGTTATGTGGTTCACGATCTGCTCTCCAGCAAAGGCCATGCCAGTGAACCATTCCTCTGGACTTTGCAAACTCTTGTCTGTACCAATAACTATCCACTCCAAAAGCTGGACCCATTACCATATTGAAGTAGGCCTGTGTTCTTAGGTCAAAGTACTGAGAGACAATGTGGGTATTTCTTTGGAGAACAAGAAACAGAGTGTTGCGGTCACTGAAGTCGATCACTTTCCCTGTTGTTAAAAGAGTGTACTGCTCTAGCAGACGCTTGAGAGCTTTAAAATGATATTCTGCGCAACTTCCAGTTGTGAAGAAAGAAGGAAGGCCCTTACCCTCATTAATATTGTACTGAATTAGGGATCTCAATTCCTTATTTCTCTGTGCCCAGTATTGTGATGTCCCGCGCAAACAGGCACCAAAATACAGTATTTTCTTGGCTATTGAGTCATCACCATTTGTTATTTTTTCTTTAAGTTCATCAATTGATATTGGATTTTCACCAAGTTGTTGCTTCACAATGTATGTGCTTTGCTCTAATGTTCTTTTGCGTGTTATGATATTGTGTACAATAAATTTAAAATATTGGTGTGAAGCAAAGCGACTGTCATCATACCACATCAGATGCTCTGCCCAATCAGCCATAGATGTGCAAGTTCTTGGTCTGTTTATGTGAAAATCCCCTAACCCGAATGGGAATAGACATGGAAAAGCCAATGTAAAAAAATACTTGGTTGTAAACTCTGATAGCGGAACATTGTTTTGTGTTGGCCAGGGAATACATATATACTTGCGTCCTTCAGTAACTGGACCATGCTGAGGTCCAACAGCATCTTTGACAACTTGCTGAATTTGTGCTCTGATGTCTGTTGGTTTGTCAGGCAATGGAAGACATGAATCTGATGAAGAATCGACATCTCCTGGATCTACTTGCAGTGGTGCAGGGCCCACATCTTTGCGATTTTGATTTTCATTTGTTTCAACTGTTTCCATATTTAAAGGGGCATTTTCTGGTAACATGCAGAGTCTTTCATGACTAATGGTTATATCAGAATAGGCAGGATTGTTTTGCTTCAGCCAAGTAAGTGCATTTTGAACTGACGCCCTTCTGACATTAAATTCTTTTAAGGTGTCATTTGAACCCTTTTTACGAACTCTGATTATTTTGATTTGTTCAGGCAGATTGGGAAGTATTCTTGCAGGCTCACTGACATTTTGAGGAAATGCAACACAGTGTCCATTTGCTGCTATTCCTCCGTGCTTCAACATGTGAATGTGAATAAGTGGTGCTATCCGACAAATCAGCTGTTGCTCTACAAGAGTTAAATTTGAAAGCTCATCTGGTACAGCCAAAGGGTCCATATTGTTTTCTGCAGAAAACATTTTAACTTGATTTTTGTCACTATGACATCTCAAACAGATATTTTCACATTTCAGTTTCATTTCTAACCTTGTTTCATGACAAACTTCACAATGGCTAAATTTGTAGGACATTTGTTTTAGTTCGAATGCCCTTATACAGTCCATAACTGTATTGAATTGACTGTCATTTGTAAAAGGAGGTGGGGCAGGTATATCATCTATGTCCATGCAAATCTGCTTTTGTGCCGACAATATGTTATTTTTGTTGCTTTTTTGCCTTGCCTTTTTTTCTTGGCTTGTTTCATGGTCACAAGCTGAATGATATCTAATACCCAACTTTCTACAGATTTGAAATGTATCAGCCTCAATAACATCTAGATTTTTAATTGTCTCTAGGTCTTCATATGATTGTGAAATGGAATTATACAATGTTTTTGCTCTTTTTCTAGGAGCTGCATGTAAGTTTTTAGGGCATTCAGTTGAAGACCTTTTATTAGGTAAGGTTTGTTCTTTTGTCTCTTTTGCGGAATGTTTTTCTTTTTTACTTGATGGCACTGGTTCACTTAAAGCTGGAGCATGAGTTGGATGAAGTACTGTGAAATGTGAATTTTCTAAATGGAGGTGAATTTCATCATGTGAATCTGTAGCTTTAATTGACTCTGTATAGTAACGTGTACAAAATTGCCTTTCTTCCTTGTCGAAAGCTGAGCCTTTAATGAATGTTGTGATATTAACATTTAGTAGTTCACTTGCCACTCTCAGTTCACAAGCTGTAGCCCATCCATTGTTATTAAGCATATGATGCCAATACAGAGGTGGACTGCTTGTACGCACATCATGAAATAGGGCTACCAAATCCCTCCATGTGTCCCAGTTTTCTAAAATATAGCTGCAGATCAATCTTCTGTAGTGAGAACCATTTGATGGATTACCTTCTAAAACAAGGCTTATGCAATTAAAAAAGCAGTTCCCATCACCTGTGACATCGATCAGTCTGTATATATTCCCTTCAATTTGAACCAAACTTTGAAATTCATGGTAAGTGTCCAGATCAAAAAGACACGACTTTGTGTCAGTTTCAGCATGGCTTATGTTCTCAGTTTCAGTAGCAGAGATTTTTGTTTTTGAAATGTCTGATTTACCTGAAAATTTGTTTTTAGGTTGGTTAGAATTAGACTTGTCTGTTTTAACAAACTTGTGTTTAGGTTGGTCAAGATTCTCAACTTTTGCAACAGAGAGTTTTGCCTTTGAACATTGTTTGTTTTGTGGAAGAATCTCTTTAATGGATTTCTTTTTAGATTGTTTTGTTATGTTATGTTTGGGACCTTTAGACAAATTTTTTAATTTTTCTGTACTTCTGGAGATATTACAGTTGTATGTGTGGTCAAATGAAACATATTGTTTCAATTTCCTTTGTCTTTCTGACTGGTTCAAACAATAATCATGATCAGATTCCACAGTTTTTGTAACTGCTTCGGGCTCTTTGCTTGGCTTTCCCCGTATAAATAGGTAAATAAGAAAAGGTTTTATCAAAATAACCACATATATTAAATTTAAACTACATCTAGACATAGGCAAACCGGATAAATGTAAATGTGACAAAAACACAGAGACGAGAATAACACACAAGAAAAAACCCTCCAGTTACCGCCTTGGAACGGTCAGTCTGACTGTGGTGCTTTAACTAGGTTTGTGAAGTGTTCCAACCTCGCACTTCCTGAAGGTTTTTATATCAAACAATGTAAATAAAAATGTCCTGTCTATGTGAGACAATTAACAGTAAGCACGTGCATCGGGATTTAAAACAAATCAAATGAACTCATTAAAAATACTATGTTCCTGAAAAATACTACCTGAACAGTAATGATTTGTGTAATGTAAGGCGGCTGCACGCATCTTCTGGTTATACACTTTAGTTTTATAGTTAATATTAACAATTTTGCCATTTTTTCTTCGACATATGGAACAGCTTGAAAACCCTATTAAATGGTGTCGGATTTTTCGGTATATTTTGCTTTCGTTTTTAACCATTCTATAGTCTCAGGATTATACATGTTCATTTTCTGTTTGATTTAAAGTAACTGAAAACTATCAAATAAAAACTTTTCAAATCTGTCTTTTTACTTGCTCCCATATTGCTTTAGCCTGTTTATCTGTTCCAGTTTTTGCGACGTATTATCTAATTGAACGAAAGACAGTACTGAAAATCATGGAATTGACAAAAGTTCAACGTCTGAATAACCATAAGTTGCCAAATAAGGCACGTATACAATCATCAATTGACAGCTAAATAAAACAACCGTAATAAAAACGAACTTATATCACGTCCATTTACATGTTAAATATTAAAGAAATTATAATCATTACCGCCATTAAATTTACCTGGCCACACATGATCATCATCATGATCCCATATTACCTGTATAACCACCTTTAATCATCATCATCAGCAGCATCACCGCCATCACGATCTACATCATAATCGTCAAGGGCATCACCGTAACCGTTTTTACCATTTACATATTAATCATAAACAGCATCGGTATCACCGTCATCATTATCAGCAGTAGCAGCAGCAGCATCACCGTCATTTGCATCATCATTACTTTAGTTACAGGGGTATGGATCTTTGTCAAGCAAATTTTCTTATGCTTCTAATCTTAATTGTTATATATCTTATAATGAACAATGTTGTAAATTTGGACAATGGTGTCAAAATCCCTATTTCTTAATGCATCGGTCCCATAATGCGCTGTTACGTATATATATGGTTAATAGGAATTCGTGGACCGCGATTAAAATCTTCATACAACTTTACTTGATTTGCAACTATTTGAATGAGGGTCTACACGCCTGGCTACGGCTTATTTTCCCGTTCATGGCTTGAATGTTCCATGCCAAAATGTGGTCTAAAGTGGGCCCTACCGGTACTTAATTTTTGTACCCATTTAAAGATAGAAATGTATCAATTTAAAATATATCGTTTTGTAAATTCATATTGTTTCATTATGCGCGTGGGTCCCTTTCATACCATCATAAAGTTCTACTCTAATTGAATCGCTAATTTTAAGACATGAGCGGACACCCCAACTTATTAAGCTAATTGGCAGTTTTATGACACCTTGTTTGTCTAGTGGACAGGAAGTGTGACTGTGTTGTGGCGTCTTTTCCCCTTCGCAAGAACACATGCATCCGCTATGCAGCTGTGTTTGAAACTGTCACCATATGGCAGTCGTGTGGTTTATGACCTTCACCATTTAAAGAGCAATATGCATTGACTTACGCGAGGACAACAAAAAGGACAAAACACTAAGGTCTACAATATCTTTTTTAGCTCATAAAAGGACCAAACGCTATATTTAGCAGTACCCACAATGGTGCACCCTTTCCCAACCCCACTATTTTTCCGTTAAGGAAGAGGAAACGTGGATGTGGGAATTTCAAGGAACACAATCTAATGTATATTTTCATCTCGTGTTTATTGCAAATATATTATTTCAATAGCTCGCCTATTCTTTTGTAGTTAATCCATACCTTAAATATAAATAATTCCTTTATAAAAATGTTTATGATCATTCAATAAACTAAAGAAGTTTGTAAGGATATTTATATAAGTAAAAACATGCGCAGTCTGAAATATTACTACATAGTACTGTTTCCCCCTCCACTCGCACTCCTTAAGAACTTATATTTATGCCGCGAAGAAAAATCGTCAATAACGTTGCATATTTTTTTCATAGCACACGCCGTTCACGTGTACTTATCATTTTTAATCTCTCAACAGTACCCAACGTTCACACCCTCTCTTTCTTCTAAATGGCAGCTTGAAGACAATTATCGATCGATATCATGTTACACGGTATTAGAGAAATAATGGGTCGGTAATAAAGGTCAATTGGAAACAATTTTTTTTTTTTCGGCGACTTCAAATGATAGTGACCGTCGATTGTTTCCCAGAATTTTCTTTGATGTTGCAGTGTAAGCCAGAGAGCCCTCCGCGCCAGAAAGAAATAACACCGCATTTATTTTTTTTACAACCTTGAAGAAATTAAAATGACAGTGATGTAATTAGCGACTCCATGTTATAAGTGCGTGAACAATGTTGTTAACAGCCGTTAATTGGCGCTAATATGTGCAAACCGAAAAAAAAAAAAAAAAAAACACTTTTTTTAAAGAAAGTTGTTTGTTTCATGCGACTTTATGTATGTGCCTGTTTTCGGCAAAACAGCATGTGTTCATGTTTATATGAAACAATCATTTTAACGATGACATGTGACTGTAGTGAGTAATACTTTCCTAAAATTCTTGGATATAAACGTTACCGTCAGACAATAATACGTCTTGAAAATGTTCAGGTACTGTTAAAATTGATGTGTATATAGCTGACAAAACAGTAGTTTGTGTTTCTTGTATCTTTATTTGGTAAGGTAAAATATGAGGTCAGAATTTCGTTGAAATTAAAATTGACCTTTTTTCGAAGGTTGATTTTTTTTATTTTCTGGTCCATCAGAACAATTATGTTATACATCTTCATGGGAAACCTATATATTTTTTCTAATTGGCACGAGTAGCACTTTCAGAAAATGTATAGT
The DNA here is from genome assembly GCA_007844125.1 of Sinonovacula constricta. Classification (NCBI taxonomy): domain Eukaryota; kingdom Metazoa; phylum Mollusca; class Bivalvia; order Cardiida; family Solecurtidae; genus Sinonovacula; species Sinonovacula constricta. The sequence goes on along the minus strand of CM017556.1, from coordinate 19,353,731 downwards.
TTTGATCATATTTTGTCATTTATTAAAATGGGTGGTTGCTGCTATCATAAATGTCAAACGAACGGCATTGTTTACCATCACCTTTTATGGTTAAAGTACATCCGCCAGTTTCTGTACCGAACTGTTCGATTGGTTTACGTCGTATGACGTCAAACAAAACATGCAAGCGTCTTATCAACGAGACGACCTACTAAATCACAACAAAAATATTTTGGTACGGACACAAATGATTAAATCCTTTGCGCAAGAGCCCCCAGTTTTGAAAATCTCGAGAAAACGGGTCAAGTCTCGTAGCGCGAGATATAAATCGGCGCATGCGCACTGGATGTCTGAAATGGTCTAGTGACCACGTGCGAGACAGACGATCCATGAAGTTAGTTCCAATTAACATTACCTCTGTCCGAGTAGATTGTGCAGGTGTTGAGTTTAGACGACAAGTGGCTAATTGGAATCTGTACTTGGTAAAACACAATCTACCAGGTGGCAGATAATAAGAATCAGGAAAATGTCTGGTTTCTGATTAAATTAATTTTCACAAATCAAACTTACAAGTGAGTTTGTCCGTGAAAATATACTATTGTATTTTTTTCTTTAACTATAGGCCTTCAACTATACAACGGAAGTCGGTATGCTACTAGCAAACGAATGCCGCTACTATAATCAAAGTTTATTAATCAAAAGTGTAACTATGCTTTAAAAGTTTAAGTGAACGTAAAAAACGAATCATATAGTTTTGGGATGCATTTTATATACAATTCTCTGTGACTACAAAGATGTATCCGGAAGTGGAGATGTACACTTTCAAGCGAAAGTCACAGATTGGTAATTTATTTAAGTCAACAGAAACAAAAAGTATAACACAAACTTTTTCTAGTTATGTTAATAATGCAATAATTTACACATATACGAGTTTTAAACAAACTAAATTCAGTTAATTAGCAATAAAAAAAGAAGTTTAAACTGTGTACAAAAATAATTTTCACCCGGTTAACCGATTATTCTGAAAGGTTAAATATGTATATTTGAATTACGCAATATAATGAACTTCTATTTTATACTATTTGTTGATGGTGGTGGTGAGAAAAAAAACTTATTTATCCGGGTTTCATTAGGATCGCTCTATTTATCCAGTTATCGCGGTTAAACGTAATTGTATGCACTCTGACCAACGTTATCTCCTCCAATCACAATACCAAATACGATCAGATTGAAGTTGTTCTCTGTGTGGCTGTTATTGATAAATTAAATTGATTAAAATATTTGTAACGGGATAAGGATTTGCTTGTTTAATGTTCTAGTCGAAACGTGGTTGTGAAATGTTAATAGTAAGGGTTGTCGAAAATGTCTGGAACAACATTTTAAAAATAATATATATGCGGAACAATAACAATGAAATACGTAGTCTTTATATTAAATCGACTATGTTAAAGGTCTTTGAAGCGTACACATTTTTTCATATTGCAGAGCTCCAGTGTACACTGAGTACAGAGACATTCTCAAATGTTTTGCCTAAACTGTTGCAAATAATATGTATTTGTGTGTGGGATAAGTAGCATATTTGTTAATATTGTGTTAAATATGTTAACTTTGGCCTAAAATTAAATTTTGTATAGGTACTTTGAAATTAAAAATACATAACAAGTTGAAATTTGGTTAATGTCGGAACCAGGTCGCCATTTTTAATTTGTGCATTATGGTATTGTTACCCTTGGTAATCGTACGGTTAGATTTTACTCCCAACATTAGAAATAGATCATTCCAAACTTAGCAAATAAGCAGGCGATATTTCACTTGTGATGATAGCTTGCAAAACAGACGTCGCTTTAAGCTTCAGATTTCCGGAATATAAAAACACTTTCAAGTCATGTGTTGCAATTGAATTACTCTAATAAACTATCAACATACAGAATTTACACCACGTTGCGTTCATTTATAAAGAATGATTTCTTCGGTTAAATTACGAGGATATTCGATAAGGAAGTAGTTACATTTGCGTCGTTATGACGCCACGCGTATAATCGTTGTTTGCTGCTGAATTTACTATGTTTCATTTTCTATATCTTACATGCTGAGATTGTTTTAGTCGTGTTAGAATTAATAATAACTTACCCCCCAATGGCTCCTTATTAACAGATCAAATAGACCTAATGCTATTGCATAGACTGACAAATAAACTGACCCAATGGCCAGAGGCAGATGTTGACAAATCATGCCTGTATATAATATTACAAATAGACTACCTATTACATACTTATGCATTCAAAACATTTAAAATAAGACCTGTTTTAAAAATATAAGAAATTAAACACCCATTACGAAAAAGGCACGCCACGCATAGAAAGCGGACTAACAAAATACATTAAGTAAACTTACTACAAGTTCACTGCTTACTTTAAAATGTAAAAAATAATTCCACTGAATAATGCGAATCAAATTTGAAAATGTTTCAACGACCACAAGGTCAAATGGCCAAAATATTTTTACAACAAATATCAATGAAAATGCATTTATATGACAAATTATACAAATAAAATTAGAATTTACTTTAGATATTCGCAATACTGTATAAACATTGCTAACTTACACTGAAGAACAGCGGTTAAACAGCTCGATATCAAAAATGATGCGTTTCGCAACTAATCACCCGTTGAAAAAGAAATTTGTCATTACAAACAATCAATCAAAACATATTTATTGGTAACTTACAAATTGAAATAAACATTTTATGACCCGCCCATTAGTTGGCATCTACCATGAAGTAGTTGCGTCTAATCACCAGCCGTGTTTAAAGAACGACCCTTACCACGTATAAAAAGTCGGGTTCTGATAACTTAACACATTTGTTCTATTGCGGACTCGTCGTTGCTTTGCTTATCATTGAACAATTATTGAAGAAAATGTTCTGCACTGTTATTATAGTGACAATAGGCATTTTGTTGGGTGTTACTTGTCACACTGAAGATGAACGGAAAGCATGGCGCATGGAAGCCGCTAAAGATTGGGTCTTGTTTCAACGAAGGCAAGATGGAAGTGAAAATTTCACTCGCACATGGTGGGAGTACGAAAACGGTTTCGGAAAAATTTCAGGCGAGTTTTGGCTTGGTTTTAAATCGATTCATTATATTACGAAGGGCCGAAACTGTGAGTTGAATATCACTATGTCGGCGGCGGGGATTGATCCCCTTGTTGGTTATGCACATTACGACACATTTAACTTTACCGACCCGGGCATGTATTTGAACGCAGCTGGATTTTCTGGGACTGTGGGCGATTGCTTCAGTGGACAGAGTGGCAGTTCATTTTCGAATTATGATGCCAATCATGATGGAGGAAGAACAAACAGATGCCCTGAAGCTGTAAAAGGTGGTTGGTGGTATAGCACGTGTCATTTCTGCAACCTAAATGGCGAGTATCCTGGTAACTCTACATCATTTTACACTCAAATGAAATGGCCTATGATGGGCGGCATACGTTCACTAAGTAAAGTTGAAATGAAAGTCAGATGCTTGGCTGACTAGACATTATTTTAAGAACGTTCAAGAACAATTTTCGCTGTTGGGTTATCCTCTTAAAGTTCACCCGTTGACTACCCGTTAATTAAAATTAAAATAACTATTTTCTTGACCATGATGTTATCTTATTTTTAGAATGGTATCAGTTCGATGTACAATAAATCTGTCGATGATTGTGTCTTCGTTATCTTGTTTTATTTTTATGTAAATATCTAGCTTGTATACCATATTGGAGACACGCATTCCGTTTATATCATGCCTTTGTTCTATTTTAATATTTTGTCATACATTCCAGCCATTTTTAGAGATTTAAGTTGTTGTGTGCATTTTACAAAGCATTTTGTCCCTGTTTGATACATCGTCGAACTTAACAATTAATTGATATTCGAATAAAATGACTTCTCATGTTAATGACGTGATATTTTAAACGTGAAAGTGTGCCTATGTAATTAGATATTCATTACACCTAATGTACTATCTGTTACATTTCAAGTCGTGATTTAGCAAACAAATGTTATGACAATGTTTAGACTTGTACTAATTATGACGCTTTAAAGAAAAATGTGTAAATTAATGTATCTCTAGATATGGTCAAAATTATAATTAAAAAGTTAGTTTTTTTTGGTAGTGTTTCTATTAGTTATCTTAAACCTTTGAACAAGCATGTGTTTACATTGTAAAACAGGCAGTTGGGTATTTATGTACATTCCTTACTAAGCTTGTTTATTTCCCATTGATATTAATTCGATATAAAACAACAATTGTAATACCAATGCAAAAAAAAAATTCCAATTAAAAACACTTTTTGATCACTTGCACCGTCTTTTATGTCTGAATGAAAAATTATGTTTTTGTGTTGTTGTTGCTGTTTTGTTCGCACCGACACAATTATGGTCATATTGGCGACCTCCTCAAAGGAAAGTTCTCGACCGACCTAGACTCGAACCCACGGGGTGAGAGTCTGAGGAGTTACAAATCAGCGACTCTACGGGCCACGGTGCCCGGATGTAAGTTTGTTAACACTCTTAATGCAAATAAATTAGACATGGCAACGTTCCATGATAATTACCACATATAATACCCTTTTAAGCATAACATGACAAATACAAACACACGTTATTGTAAAAGTGACAAAAACACTGAGATAACTGTACACAGAGGAAACCAAGAGATATCTTTTTGGAACGGTCAACCTCCAAATGGACCGACTGGGGTGCTTGAACCTGGTTTACTTGAGCGCTTCAACCAGGTTTTAGTTCCTAAAGGTCTGCCCCAAAACATACAGCGTAAATAAAACTACCCCATCAAAGTGAGCGGATTAAAACTTTGGAAATAATACAATTTATCAATATTAAATTAAACATCAGTTTATTTATAAATAAACAATCAAAGGAAATGAAGATAAAAATATGAACAATATGTACACGAGACAAAGCAGCGGCAACTTTACAATCTTAAGTTCCCTTTTAATATTTCAGCATAATAATGCCTATTTCTTTTAACATTTTAGCATTCATGAAAAGACATGTTAATACCTGCAGAGAAGTGCAGGCTTTTGGTTCACTTCCTCAATTCCATCTCCGCATGAACAGGATGCTACAATCATTTATTCTTCTTTGGTCATTTTTTTCTTGATTCAAAAAGTTAATTTCATTTACTATCAACGTTTTTTGTAGGTCTTCTAATCGGAATAATAACTATCTCTCTTCTGAACACTATGAGGACGTTATTTTTTAATGATGTCACTACTTTCGTTATAACTTGTCAAACAAAACGTCAGCGCTTGGATATTTATTCAAATGATTCGGTTTCTTTTTCATTGCTTGCATTTTTGAAACCCATCTTAAAGTGCGAGGTTAGAGCTCTGTAAAACCGCTTTAAGCACACCTGTCGGTCCATGTTGCCGACTGACCGTTCCAAGGCGGTAACTGTCGGTTTTGCTCTTGTTGTTAAATGACTCATCACAGATTTGTTTTACATTTGGCGAGCATGTAAAAAACCGTAGTCCTGTGTCTTTTCAAATGTTTGAATATGTTGCAATGCTGGTAGGATATTCTTATTGAATATAGGAAATATGAAGTGCATTATGAGTCGCTATTATATCGACACTCTTAGACTTAATTAACATATAGTTTCTCCTCTTCTTCGCTCAAACCCTTCCTTGACAACGTCTCTATGTAGGCCTTGGTTCATCTTACAACTATCAGACCTTAAGCCCTACAATAACTAAATATAAACATAACAAATTACAACGAGGAATCGGTTATCAATTTAAGTAGTGTGAAACATGTGTCACCGCAAACATGTTCTAATTACTTTCCATTTCCCAAAATGAAGGTAATCAAAAAATGGTGAACCTAATCAGAACCGTTACTTAAAACACATATCTTAAGAAGCATGATTAAACGCAATAATGCATATGTAAACTGACTGCACGTTCATCCACTATTGATTGCCAATTATGTATAAGCATAATAATAAAAATACAGGTAACAGTAGCCCTTAATCAATTACAAAGAAACAATACTGCATAACACACATGTTGTTCACCAGTCTTTGCCTTAACTTATACTCCAAGCTATCTGGAAGTAGTTCACTAACTGTGGCGTGTATAACACTAGAGAAAGAAGCAAGGTGTTATCCACTGCAAAGTTTCATTTTGAGACAATAACAATAATGAGCATAAACTTACATGATCACTTGTTGGACATTAAGTATAGCAAACAAACTCAGACTGTTCATTGTAATAAGTATTTCCATGACTAATTGTCATGTAATAACCTATCCATATAGGAATCATCCTAGTTCAACACTGATCTACAGGTTTCATTTTCTCACTTCGCCTGTCTGTTAAATTTCATCATTATCATCTTTATTATGCTTTCAAAAAGGGATTTAGTCAAATATATATTTTAATTCATAAGTATCATAATTAATGTTTACTATTGTTAATACTAAAATATAGCTGATGTGTTTAGAGAACTGTTGCTTATTAAATTTCTTGACTTTACGCAGATTTATACTATGTCCAGAGGTTTGTCATTTGGTCTGAACACATCTGATGAAGATGGTTTTACACTGGGACATTACCGCCGAAATGCTTATCTGTCACTTGTAAACGATCTAGTCAGTTCGGGAGACAGTAAAATCCTAACCTTCAGAAGCTGTTATTAGTTATGCTGGTTAAATTGAACAGGATAAATTAACTCTGTTACAAGACCATATTTTTTGTGAAGCATCTTTCACATTAAAAGGATTATGTAATGTAAATGACAATAGCTTTGTAATCTCTTACTGTAGCTGGGACATCGTAACAGCCTTGGTTATAAAAACGATGCTATCAGAAATAATGTCGGGTTATATAAAGGAACAATAGTTTACAGATATCCTAGAAGGTTTGTGAAATATATTAGTGTTTTAGATGGATGGAATATTCACTGGATGGTGTTTATTTATGTCATTTAGTAGTGCTATAATTGTCTGGTCTACTATTGACTTGTTTGCATCCAAAACCTTTTTAATGCTTACACTAAAATCATTCTACATGGTCTATATTGACGCTATTGCTAATTAGCTTGCGAAGTAATCCTGACGTTAGCTTCTAATGTATGCAGATAAGTTCGTAAGATAAAAGCAAAAGTCGCCACACTCCAAGCCAAAACCTTACATTACTCAAATATATCACTTTTCTTGACGCCGAGTAAAGAGACTTTATTCATATCAATAACTTATCTACTTTACACATATCAAAAGCTTATTAGTTCTAGCTTTTTACATATCAATAACCTATCTACTTTACACATATCAATAACTTATCTACTTTACACATATCAATAACTTATCTACTTTACACACGTTAATAACTTATCTACTTTACACATATTAATAACTTATCTACTTTACACATATCAATAACTTATCTACTTTACACATATCAATAACTTATCTACTTTACACATATCAATAACTTATCTACTTAACACATATCAATAACTTATCTACTTTACACATATCAATAACTTATCTACTTTACACATATCAATAACTTATTAGTTCTAGCTTTTTCCATAATCAATAAAGGAAAGTCTGTTCTGAGGGAAAGATCTTTTTATTGACTCTTGACATGACAGAGGCTGTTCTTTAATGTGACTACTTCTACGAAAACAATATCGGGACAAAATTATTATGACTATATTCATATCTGACAATGTAGACTAAACCAAAGGCAGCTGCATAATTTTACTTACAGTGACGTTAAAACTGCTTTACATTATTTCGAACCACATAAAATTCAAAAGTGAATTTGAAATGCTACCTTCACTAGAGAGAGTATCTAAATGTGTTAAATTTGGTTAGTAAAAAGCAAATTGAAAACAGACATCATGTCTGTTTTAAGGTAAAGCAAGTGTAATTGAAAATATATAGAATTTGAAAATTAACACAATGGATGAGTTGTATACTTTAATGTAGACGCGTATGCCACATTCTATGGATATTTTTGTTTTCAAAAATTAGTATTAAATGTGTCTCCTTTTCAAAAAATAATCAAACTCCAAATATTGTGGTATATCCTCTTTAGGAGAAGTGCATTGCTATTGAGTATCATTTGGAAACAAGATATAGTATTAGACAAACCAATCAAACATGTTTCTCGATTTGTTTGACTGAAGCTATCCCAAATATGTAATTTATTGTTTACAACCCCAACTCGTTTAAGAATATATGATAAAGTCCTATGAGCATTGCAACATATACCAAACTCCGAAAAGACACAGAACAAAGGTATATCACATGCAAGCCAAGCGAAAAGTAAGAACAAATTTGTGATGAGTCATTTAACGAATAGAGCAAACCCGACAGTTACCGCCATGGAACGGTCAGTCGGCAATAAGACTGATTTTCCCGATTTTTTCTGCTTATTGCACTTTATTGCAAAAATGACAGAGCTCTTGATAGCCACACGATATATTTCAAAGTTGCCCAAACTGTTTTATAAAGTGTTTTGGTTGATGTTGCAAAATAAAATAATAATTTCACCACGTAACTTTTAGACATAGACTATACCAGGTAACGAATTAATTTGTAATCAAATTTAGAACAAATCAAACAATTAAAATTGATTTTCAAAAATAAAATTGAACATTATACATGTTTCCTTCTTAACCTGGTAGAATGGTGCCGAAATTATTGTAAAAGTGAAAAAGTAGAGAAAAAAAATATCATCCGTGCCCATACCGCGATTCGAACCCTCAACCCCCAGTTTTGAAGCATTTTAACCCTAATTTTGATACTCTTCAATTGGAGGTGCAGCATTACATTTGCTCTACCTTAAACACATATATTTTTAACACTAATGGTTATGTTTGGGACTGAAATGTTAATTATACGGAACACATAATGCACATTAAGACAACATATGAGCAAAGATGGTCATAAAACTGTTATAACAGGATGGATCTGACATCGGGTTTCATATGTAACGTGTATCAAATCATTGTATGGTAAGATTAACATAGTTAAATGACATTTTACAAAGTCACTCTAGGATTCATGGTGGTATGTTACCACATTAAGCGTATTTTGCAGAAAAAGTTAGTTCGTAGAAAGAGTTTTGTACTTTGTCAAAACTTCATCCAGGTTTTAAAATAAAATCACTGTTGTTGTCATTTTTTATATATATTCTTCACGCCCTAAATGTTTTCGAAAAAATACACATATATTTATACTAAAAGAGTGTATGGTCTTTGATTAACTGAGACAGTTATATTATATATACATATATATACATAACCTAGCTAGGTTATGTTATATTTTAAAAACACGATACAAACGATCAAACGATGTTGGAAGTAAAATATTTTATATATATATTGTTTGGGGGAAAAATTGATCCACGCGTGCAAACATTTAGCTAAGGCATTTCCCAAATGTATATGAATATCACGGATTTTTTTCTAAATAATAAAATAATCAACAAAGCTTATCACATGTGTGGGGGTCCCGGTATTTTGTTTGCTTTCAATAGCCTTATTGAAATACAGGAGATTTGATCCAAATTATTGTTCCGGCCAATATGGTAACATTTGTACAGGAAAGTATTGGGAGTACTTGATTATTTTTGACGCCTTGACCTGAATATCAACAGCAAATTTTTATTCATTTTAACATTTTCATTAAAATCTTTGTCCTGTGTGGTGCATGGGAGCATAGAGATATCGGAAATCTCCAAAACAGCAGAAAGCGGCAACACATATACCCAGATTATAATAAATGTGATAAATTTCATTAGTTATGGAAGGTAAAAAAGAAATCAGGTAAGCAACGTCGTTCGTTGCAATGGGTCAAAGGAAAGACATTACAGACGAGGAAAGGTTAAAGCATCAACCGTTATATATGGAAGATCTTATAACGGAAAATGTTTTCTTTGTTTATTGAAAATAAAAATATAATATTTCTAAAGTCAAACTGACCACTTAACCACGAAAACTGTTTATATATTATTTAAGTTCATAGCCAAGATATCTCAGTTTTGTTATGAAGCACATTAAAGTCTGAAACAAACAAAGAATATTTTGGCTAAATCAATCTTGCATTATCTAACAATCAGAACCGTGTGCAATTTACAGCTCAGGAACAATTTTTTTAATAAAGTAATAGGTAATAAGTGCTAAGTGATGACGTTTCCGTTTCAATATATGCATTGGACACCTATATATAATTTGCTTTAATTAACCATTTTATTAATTAAAAGGGCTGTTCAAGATACGCTACAACATTGGTCATCTACAGTTAAATGCAAAATTAACCTTTTCTACCTTTGTAAAGACAAAGTCACAAATACAGACCGCCACCTGTAGACTGGTGGAATATACTTGTATAGTTTTCGATTGCCTAAGTGTTTAAACAAAATTGTTCGTTACGAATATTTTGTAGAAGTATTTTGGAATAGAAAAGTTAAAAGAAACTTTGAAGTCGTTTCCAATTATTACTTCTGACAGCTGATCAATATCAATCTACAAGTAATAAAATTCCGCTTAATAACATGTCACTAACATTTTCATTTGACATTTCTACTTATACAGTTTAATCTATCAGATTGTAACGTGGTTACTGAAAAACAATATTCGTTGACTTGAGAAAGTCAGTAGTTTTGTGGTCTTTGACATTTTGCTACTCGTTCGTTATTTTAAAGACTTTTGTTGAAAAGAACAAATATCTATGGTGATATAAAGTGTTCAAATATAACCAAACAAAAAACAAAGCTCGATATCTCAGTCAGAGTGTTCCTGTCGCAGAGAGCTGTTACGGACCAACAGTAATTGAACAGATTGTGTCAGCAAGAGCCTGGCAAAATCATTGGCGTCTTAATATTACTTTCATAACAGACAAAAAATATGGGTTTACTAGGTCAGTATGACGTAAAAAAAATGAAAAAATCTAAAAATCCATAAAACTCTAGTTTTTAGAATGAAAAACAAAAGAACAACTAAAGTAACTTATTGAAAATTACTAATACCAATTCAAAACTCTCTTGTACTAAGACATTTCAGAAACCTTGGTTGAAGGTTCCATTGAAATCTTACCACTTTTGTTTAATGTCCGTGTAAATGAAGTAACATACAATCTCTAAAATTAAAAGAAAACCTTCGACGTATTTACAATTGTATCGTTGGAAGTTATATTTGTTGTTTCCAATAATTCTACACTTTCTATAATGGTACTCTGCTTTAGACAAACATTGGTCTTAGTTACGTGTGTTGTTGTTTTCTCGGCGTAGTTGTCCAACGTCACTTTTGAGCTAATAAAAATGCTAACGCAAGGTCAGCCGGAATGAATGTCGAAGAGACTCCCATTTGGGGACATTCTAGAAAGCTTTTTAAATGATGCAATTTGGCAAGGTAATACAAAAGTCGTGAGATTTTATTGATAACACACTAAAACAGACTTTAGTGGCAACCTTTAAAAAAAAAACAGCATTGAATAATTTCTGACTAACGTGGCTAAAACAGAAAAAAGGACAATATGGAAAAATACAATGCTTTTTATAAATACGCAAGTTATTTATTTATTTTTTATTTATTTATTTATTTATCTATTTATTTTTACATTATCTTAAATTCCTTATGTATATCCCACTTTAAACACACGATATACATTTTATCTCAAGCAACTCCATCAACGTTTCAAATTCCCCAAATATTATTTTCAGCGTTTGAAATTTATTGCATTTTACGAAAACTACTTTCCCTTCTGTATGTGATTGTCACCAGGTGGCGCACGAGCTTTTCATGCTTGACTGGACAGTTTTTTTGTCATTCAGCCTTGGGAATTCAAACGGTATACATGCCATTTTTCGGCTACATGTGTAACATAGACAATACATATATAGTACATTAATTTTAGTTGAAAACAAATTGAACTAGGTATCTATCTGTAAATTCATATTTAGCACCGTGTGAACGGGTTCAAATTAATTCAAATAACATGGGAAAAGCTCAACGACAGTAAAAAATGCGTGGAAATTAATCCACCGCCAATTACGAGCTGTCTGCTCATTTCTGTATTATATATTCTGTAATATAAAAATAAAAGAATCAACAAATGATATTAGTAAGAATTTACTTGTGAATTTTGTCGCAGATCTTACGTTAAATTCTTTTTTGTAAAAGTGGTAGTTGTTTAACAAACAAACAAAACGCCCAAACACCATAACAAATATATAACAATGTGGTCATTTTACTGCCGAAATAACATACATTATGATGACATTAATAAGTTAAAACATAAGTGGTCACATGGTTTTCTTGGTTTAAAATAGCTTACGGTGCAACGTGGCTCAGACATGAAATGCATGTTTGTAATGACTGTGGCGTTATGGTTCACTTTTCAGACATGTGTAGGATATCAATAAACAGCATAAACATCTCTTAAGATAACAATGGTTTATGAAGACGTTTAATGCAAATATTTTAGATATATCCGTTAGATATTTTCAAAACTAATTACAAATATAAGAGTAGAATTTGAGAGAAATTGAGAGAATTTGTTTGCATTAAAGAAAAAACAAGTTGAAATTAATCGGTTAAAGAAAAATGTTAGTGTTCCGGTGGCTGCAAAGCAAGGCCTGACAGACATTTAAAAGAGATTTGAAAGAAATTTTAAAAAATTGATTACTCTTAAGAAGTGTAGTCTTACGTGTGTGGAGAGGTCGCTCACTTCCGACGGACGTGCCGCAACACCCGAGGTCAACAAGCCGACGTACAGACCAGGAAGTTGCGTAGTGCATTTATACCTTATAATTTTGGTTATAAACAAGGTACGAAAGATATCATCGTTTAGAATAGATTGAAAGAACATTTAATTATGGAAAGACATTGGATCTAATCAATTTATCATCAATTCCTTTGCACATGGTTATAATATTCCATTTTTATGCTTTGCCTGAAAAGGTATTACTTAAGAACAATAAATAAGCGTGTTATAAGCGTAATGTTGTTTGTCAAGTAACATCAGAGTTAAAAATCGGGATTTGACAGTAAAAAACGATTATCTGCACTTTAGCTGGTAAATCCTTATTAATACCGGTATGTGTATATTAATGCAATGGGAAGAAAACGTCTAAGTTTGAGATGGGTTAGCAAGCATGTACGGAAACAATCGGTTAAATATGAGGATTTGAGATCAGCTTTGAAGTGTTCATGATGAAGTTTGATATGCATTCTGCCTATCATTGTGTTGATATATTTCCTGAACACGTAACCCATCTTCGGTTCTCCCACACGATCAGGGTGTAGTGAGTTACTACAAGTTCAAGGTCGATTCATTCGGGTTGGAGGTAGCCCCGTATTTTTACATTAAGCTTTCTAGGCTACTGATAGCAGAATGGATGATACAAGAGTTATGATGTTTTTGATGATGGTTTTCACACACATGATGATTATGAGAAGCAAAAGCTAGCGTCGAACATAAAACAAGCTATGCTTCTCTATGGCCTTAATAGATAATAAGTGTACGAATACTTGGGACCAAGTGCAGGAAATGGAGTGGTTGTGTGCCATTTAGAATATGGTCGATTTTTCTTTTAGAATTCCTGAAAGAAGGATTAGCAAATTTGTCATAGCCACTTTAAAGGGCTCTGAATTTATTTAGGAACCAAGGTAGCAAATTTTTGGGTCCGATAATTTCTATGAGTGTTCTTATTGGCCCAGTTGCACAAATCATGACTAGATATATGAGTATCGATGTAGCGATCGCTCATGGAAATCGTTATACTAAGTTATGAAGGGATATTCAGGAACAATTAAGATTTTTAGAGAATCGCTCATTCATCTGAACAAAAGGTTTCTTGATACTACTGGTGCTTGCTCAACGGTAACAACAGTGATGCACGTGTGTCTTTTGCCAGATGTGAGGTAGGAACGACGAATAGTGTGACGCACGGATCGTAGTCACTAGAGGAAACCAAGAATGTCCTCCACTTTGTGGGAGTTTTATGATGTTTAGAGGATCTTAAAGTCCTTAGTTCATGTCCTTGCAAGTCAAAGGGTTAAGCGGTTTGCAGACAATAAAGGAGTAAGCATATAGTTGCTAAGGGTTCAATTAAAAAGGATTTACACGATTTTGCGATTACAATATTCCAATTAACAGCGAAAAATTCTATTCATATGGAAGGAGAATGGATTCCGAAAATGACAATGGTCAAGCAGATTATATATCTAAGGCTGTTAAAAGAGATGATTGGGGAATGTAGTTAAGATGTTAGAAAGGAGATGGTGATATTTAAGAGTTGATGTTTTTGCATCTGAACACAATGCGAAACATGTCAGATGTTTTAGTAGATTTGGGTGTCCCTTAATCAGCTGGTGTGATGCGTTTACATTTAACATTTGAGTTTTGTTTTGTTGTTGTTTTTAGCTTTATGTTCCACCAAGTACTATGATTCTGATATTTTTAGCATAGTGGTAAACTGTAAAGCGACATGCGTATTAATTGCAACAGAATGGAAATCGGCTAGTTATTGATCGTTGATTTATGAGTTCAGTGCATCTATCTAAGATACTAATATGATATATTTGTCTACAAATAAGGACTCATATGAGTGCATAATATTTTGGTACATGTACCCACGGTTCAAAATGATTGCTTTAATAAATACGCTTTGATAGTTGTAAACTGTCAACATGCAAAGTTTTTTTAGCGGAGGAGGTAATTCATGAAATTCTAACCGCTGAATTGTTCAGTGGTTGCGGAGTTTGCCTATGAAAAATGCTTTTCACAGCTTTTGATAAGGGAGGTTACTTATGTAATAGATTTCGCTGAATTGTACGGCGGTTATAGCGCTTGCCTCTTTATTGGCCACAGGTGTGGGATCGTTCGTATAAGCATGGTACGACGTGCCGGTATCGGGTGTCGGGAAAGGAAAAGTTTGCTTATAATTTATTTGTTCACAATTTTGCAATGATAAACATTTTATTCATGATTTTGTGTACAATTATTATTGCAGAGGCATGTTGATATTAACGCGCTGCCGGACGTTCTGGTGGGCGGTGCCTCCTTGTTGCCGGAGGTACTCAAAGAATCCAGCGCTACGAATACAACTGAGACATACAGTGATTTTAAACGGTGATGTGAATGGGTTTGAGTAATAAACTTACTTACCAGTGAGGATACATGCCTGCCAAGGCGTTTGAGTAGCTCTCTATATGACATAATTTTGACAGGTCAGTCTCTTAGTCCTTTGATAATGCGTTTTAGAGTTTAAGTGGGTTCATGGTTTTCTGGATTTTCAATCGCAGATTGTCAATTAGTTTAAATGGTGTCACAAACAAGGAAAGGGAAACTGCGTAGACCTTTAGGGAAAAATAACCTTCAACTGTATCAGTATTTGAAAAGGGAAAATAGTATGTACAGTCAAAGGAAATTTTGTTCATTGTTACTTTGCTGCAATGACGGTTAAGGAATGTTTCCAGATATTTTCCGCACATGAGCGGGGTTTTTTTATTCTGATTTTGCCTGGGCGAGCACGCCTTTGTTGAACAATCCGTGACAGAGCGCCGACGTGCATAATGTACAATGGAATAATCTACGAGCAACATAACACTGATCATTTAAGAAACTGGTTATATGTTTGTAGTTATAGATGCTCATAAGTTTAGAAAATGAGAGAGAAGAGAGACTAGTCTTGAGACAGAAATGATTGTCTCACTGTTGATATTATGTTATGAGTTTCGCTAAACATATATAGCTTGTGTCGATACTGATAATAATGTTAACCTATGCAGTCAGAAGGTTATGTTAAAGATTCTGTGGATGGACGGCTCATAGTGTTTCCGTGTTTGGCTTGTAATAGGCAAACGCGGGATTTCAGGGAATCTATTTTCTCGACGGATATGATGAACAACATTATTTGCACATGCTGGTCCAGATAACGGACAGGACAAAAAAGACCATACACATCATTTTTTTCAGGTGTGCCTACAGTCAACATATGTCACATCTCATATAGACTTAATCTGTACAGTACGAGGTTCATTTGAATATTTATTATATACCTATGAATGTTTATCTAAATTAGTTTGTATTTTCTTGTTGAATACATACAGTTGTATTCCACTCTCCGTATTTGATAAAAACCCTTGTATTTTACTTGTTGCTTGTGTAAACTGAAAGTGCATAATATGACGGACTACTTTTTCTATAAATAGAACAGATCGGTAATTTCCAGTTATTCCCAGTTGTTTTCCTGTTAAACACTTGTTTTTACCTTTAAATATGATTTGTTTGTTGGTGGTATTATTCTTCAAACTTACGAAACAAAGTGTGTAAATAGAGTTTACGCAATATATGCCAGATTTCTGCGAGATGTGTAATGGAAAAAAACCTTACCTCGGTAAGGTAATCCGCGTTAAAAATAGTTCCAGCTGAAAAATGTATTTATGGTCGAGAAAAACAGTGTTCAGTGTTTATTAAAGGTATATAATAAAAGGAATACTATGTCAGCGTGCGATCCGCCGAGCCGGATTGTTCTCGGTGGCTGTGCAATACCCGGATTGTGCTCGAGGCTACTCGCGCAAACCGGATATTACACAGCCAACTCAAACAATCTGGCTCAGTGGATCGCACGCTGACCTAATATTTCATATCTATTGTCATATTTTCTTTAAAGTCAATTCTTTGTTATATGTTTTATACTTGTAAATGCGTCTTTGCCATGATCTCTACTTTGTAGATGGCCAAAGACTTACATGTCGATTTGCCAATTATTATTAAAGATTTCGCAGTAATAAATACTTAGCTTTGAGTTAATCCGCCTTTGTAAAATGGAAAAAAATATATTCAAAAATATGTTTAAACATCGGGGTTTGTTTTTAAATGGGATTCTATGAGACTTATGTGGTCAGGGTCACCATTCTATACCTTACGCCTGTAACATCTGAAGTAAAAACTTTCCGGTCTAAAACTTTTAACTCTATTATATTCCCTATAATGAATATTTTCATGTCATATAATAATGTACTAGTCCTAGCGTATAAAATTCCCATTGCAGTAAGAAGAAAACAATGTTGTATAAAATATAAAACATTATAAAGGCGGCGTCTTCCACCCATTGTCACCTTTATACAGAAACAATGTGCACTTAACAATTGAAGATATTTAATGTACAATCCCATAAATTAGAAATGGCAATGGACCAAGACTTGACCTTTGAGAGAGCACAAGGTGACTAAGTGCTAGATACATTGTCAAGATGTTGTTTGTCAGAAAGATAAGACGTAAACAAGGCTTTAACAGTATAGCTTTCAAACAGATGAAACATCCAGTCGAGGCTACAGGCTGGTTGATTTTAAACGCACCATCTTTGATAAACCGACATTGTATATTGTCTTAACGTGTTGCCTTATTGGTTAATTGATTGTAAACTTGAAACTATGTAATGAGGGAAAAATAAATTGTGTGCTATATTAATTTGACAAAAAAATCTACAAAAGCAAAAAAAATATTTGCTTATCTTTGTTGTTCAACCAAATTGTCGCAACTGAGGTGAAGTTATTGATGTTTGGATTGAAGTCAGGAACACGTGTTCAGTTTGTAGACCAACTCTTTTTTTTAAATTTCCCCATTGATCGCGCTTTTTTCTATCATTAATGTATGAATTAGTCATTTGTGTTTATTTTTAATATAGTATATAGTATATTTTGTGGTTCATGTTAGATTACACGTTTCCCTTATTGTTTTAAATACGTTTGGTAAAGTTTTATTGTAAAATAAGCATTTACACTTAAGAAGTAAAGCCTGAATACTACAATGGATTATAGAATAAACGTATCATTTTACACTGAAATGTTCAATGCTGATTGTATTTAGACTCATTAACAGGTTACAGAAACATGAATGTATTTTGCTAACGTTCTCGGAATAAACAAACATATAGATAATTCACACTGGCTTGTCCATTATGGTTTAATGATCTGCTCACTAGCCCAACACTTTAGTTTTAAATAACGCATAAATAGCGGCATGACTCTGTACGATCCACACGGTTAAACATTACCTATTGTATTGTTTCGATTACAGTCACGTTTAAACAGAAAATTTTACAAATGCAACAAGGGAGGTGGAATCTTTTATTCAGACGCTAAAATGATCTTTTGAAATCGTTTTCTATTGTACCTCATGACAACTGATAAGAATCTAAGTACACACACTTCCGTCAATACTATTTGCTTTGACTTTATTTGCACTGACACCTTTCAGTGGAGCAAAGTGTGTTATTGTAACTGAAAATCATATTCTATTTTAAGAATTGTAGTATTTTATCACGCTATTTCTCGATCGTTAGTTGTTGTAAAGATTTTTGGAATTAAAGACAACATTTAGAACCCTCTGGCATAAAAAACCCGCCTGGCATTTCGTTAGAAAAAAAAACATGGGAAAAAGTTCAGACCTTCAGAGGCGTGACATTATGCATAACATAGACAAAAGTTCCAACCCTTAGAGGTAAGAAAGAGATGTTACATTTCGTGATGTGTAACATAGACAAAAGTTCGAACCTTTAGAGATAAGAAAGAGGCGTTACACATTTCGTAATGTATAACATAGACAAAAGTTCGAACCTTAGAGATAAGAATGAGGCGTTACACATTTCGTTATGTATAACATAGACAAAAACTCGAGCCTTAAGAGATAAAAAGGGTTGTTACGTAGAACTAAGACGATCGTTCGAATCCACGGGGATAAAAAGGCGTTACATTTAGGCATCAACCTTTATGGAGAAAGAAAGAGGCGTTACATTTATGAATCGAACCTGACGACTTTAGAAATGGGTGTTACATGGGTAATTCAAAAGCTGGGAAGTGAAACATAGACATGACGGCTACGTATCAAACTCTGCGAGGTTAAAGGGCAGCGTTTAGTAGTAGTAGTAGTAGTAGCAGCAGTAGTAGTAGTTGTAGTAGCAGTAGTAGTAGTAGTAGTAGAAGTAGTAGAAGTTAGGCGCGTATCTGGGCGGTTTTTGAAGTTAACAAGGGAAATAACCTTTGCAGTAATACTTATGAATATATCCAGTTCTTTTCAAATGAATAACAGGTAAAATGCGGACATGCGGGTAACTTAACGCAAAATATGAACGACTAAAATTCTAAGTTTCTAAGTGTATAAGTTTAATCATTTTAAACCTTTTCAACAAAATTGGTGTGGTAAAAAGATTTTATAACATAGAAACTACGGAAATAAAATATATTATTCCTAACTCGGTATAGGCATCGACTTTCTGAGTGTCTTTGGTACTTTTAGATTTTCGATTTTTCGAACGGAGGTTACGCACGTTCGTAAAGTGCGTAATGGCAGAAACGCGCCTGGTAGAAGTAGTAGTAGTAGTAGTAGTAGTAGTAGTAGTAGTAGTAGAAGTAGTAGTAGTAGAAGTAGTAGTAGTAGAAGTAGAAGTAGTAGTAGTAGAAGCAGTAGTAGTAGTAGTAGTAGTAGTAGTAGTAGTAGTAGTAAGCTTTGTCCAACACCGTTTACAGTTGAGAAATTGAATTGTAAGTAAGAAATGACCACATGCGTCTTATGCATTTAGTTATTTTCAATCAAAGATGATGAAGGTCCTGAGTAACATTTTAGATAACGTTTAAATTTTCCACTATGTGTGTGTATGTGTGTGCGTGTGTGTGTGCGTGCGTGCGTGCGTGTGTATGTGTGTGCGTGTGTGGTGTGTGTGTATGTGTTTGCGTGTATGTGTGCGTGAGTGATTGCGTGCGTGCGTGCGTGCGTGTGTGTGCGTGTGAATATGTAATATGAATATGAATATATATGAATTTTGAACTTCAAGCGACACAAATTTAAGTGACGGAAAATAAAGGTGAGTGAACGGTCGATACTTCCGCGGCATTGTATTGCCATGAACAAGAATGGGCAAATTTTGCAAACATTCCAATGATAAAAAGTCCCAAAGAATATTATAATCGTAAAGATATGACCTTTTAAAACAATATTAAAAAAGAACAATTATAAAAAGTCAACAGGCTTACATTTTCAAGAGCAATTTCTTTATTCAATATATATTTATACATATTTGACCAAGACTCGATGATGCAACAGCAGTATAAATAAAGAAAGTAAGTGCATCGAACTGTTTATAATCTGATAAATAATAAATATTGTACATTCATTGTTTTGCCTTCTCTTTAATTACATACATGGTAAATGATTTCCAACAAAAAGCAACATGAATACTAGCAAATACTTCTAATGAAGATGTTGAACATTTTACAAAAAATAAAATTAATGCAATTATTAAAGGTCCTTTGATCTTACAGGTGTACTAAATAAATGTCGATGTAATCAATTGCATATGCCGTATGTAAGAAGACATAAAAAATTATAAATCTAATGACAATTGTTCGACACGCTTCAGGTGCCATATCTTCAAGTATACCGAACTAGGTATTGTTGCTTTAGGCTCGCACGCTGTCTTTTAACGGAGATTCTTAATGGCAAACTGCACCAATACACAAAAGCCGAACAAATTATGTTCAGTCTTTCTTTGCTGTTATAAAATATATTTTAGTCACTATATACTCCTTACGATATATCATTTGTTTTAATGTGTTTACGATTATTAAAGTAAGACATAATGCGATAGCTATGATTGACAAAATAGCGTTTTTCTGATAAAACCAATTTTGCACATGGCGACTGAAAAAAAATATACACTAAGAATTGTCCCGTAGCGTTCAAGACTCTTTAAAATATAACTAGATATCATCCCAACTTCGTTTTGTTGCTGTTGTTTTTGTTGTTGTTGCTGTTACGCCAGTGCTTACTCCACTCTTCCTATCTTCACATAATGCATTGTTTCATCCCTAGTACTGATCATTAAGGCTACAGCCTCTATAACAAAGGGAGTTCATATAGTATTCTGTGCAGTTTTATGCAACTAGGGCGCTTTCCTCGGCGTCATTAGTCGTAAACTGGGAGTTATCATTTATACAGATTTTATAAAGATTATGGTATCATTAAAGATTATATACACTCTTAAAGCTAAGCTGCCTACGAGTATGTTTATGATCTAATGTACCAGAACACAGTTAGACATTCCTAAACAAGCATTTGACTTTCATTTCAACTTTTAGGAGAGAATAATTAAAACCCCAAGGCCTGCTCCAATTAACGCCATTTGCATATGATGTGTGGTTTCCTGCAAGATAATTTCCATTAAGGCTGCAGCAATGACAGCTATTGTACCACCAGGCCGCCTGGTAGTAATTTGCGCAGTTCAGTCCATCGCGAAAATCATTGTCGACGTCGATCGTCGAAAACTGGCAGCCACTGTGATGGGTGAAGCAATCACCAACATTTCCCGTGAAACCAGCGACATACAACCGGTAATTGTCGTCCGCTCCTGATATGTTGAATCTGTCATAATGGGCATAGCCGAAAGTTAACACCGGGTGATTTGCTTCTGCTTCCATTGTTATATTTAACTCACATTTATTGTCCTTTGTTATCTGGTAAATCGTCTCCAAACCGAGCCAGAACTCTCCTAAAGAATTTCCAAAGCCGGTGACATAGTCGACCCATAGTTGTGCAAAACTAACGCTTCCGTCTTGCCGTCGTTGAATCACTATCCAATCGTGACTAAAGAATTCGGGACAATATGCGTATAACGATAAGCGCGGTGAATATGGAAAGTCGTTAAAAAGGCCACTACTGTCGGCTGTATGTATGAGTTCTAAACATGCCTCGGGTGAGGTTGTTGTCACATTTCGTTCGCCATTACCCGATGTTTCAGCCACATATGACAAACTTGGAAAACCATACACAAGTTGACCGACCGGTGAAATGGCTGGGCTGAGGTCCAGATCTATATTGCAGTGGCACAGTTTCGTCGTGCTCTCGTAATATATAGAGACGAAGGATGCGTCCATTGCGCACATTGAAGTGCAGTCTACAATAGAGCGAACAGTTGACGTTTTTCCTACGATTGTGGTGTTTGGGACTACTATTCCTTTTTCCAACCGCCATGCCTTATGGTCTTCGCCAGAATGGCAATAAATCCGGCAAAACTCGCCTAACATAAGCGTCAGTACAAAGAAAGATGACATTTCTCTTTTGTGGTTTAAGTATTATGACAGAGCTGAAAGGCATTTTATATGAAACCAGTAATGGGGGCTGTACATTAAACGCGCATTATGAATACTGACCGATATCGCATACCATCGAGGCAAATTTGAAATAACGGCAAATTTGAAATAACGATATACATGTACATGTAAAACTAACTTATAGAGATTATTCTTATTCCTACAGAACATGACAAACATATGCAATAATTGGGAGATCAATAAACATTATATAAGTTCAAAAGAATGTCTTAAAAAAACATTACCCGCGGCTTAGCATAAGGGACGATTTTTCATTGATGGAGTGTCTAGATAAATCTTAGAGGTCACTTATCATAACTAAGTGAGGGCATGTCTAGAAACACCTTAGACAGGGCTTAGCATAGGGCATGCTTCAATAACTGAAGGAATGTCTAAAAAGACGTCAGTCTCATGCTTGGCATAAGGGATACTTTACTTAGTCAGGACATGTCCAGTAAAAATAACAACTTAGAAGCGGATTTGTTTAAGGGATGCTAAACAAATTGAGGTCATGTCTAGAAAAACCGTAGACACGGTTTAGCATAAGACAATCTTCAACAATTTACGGAATGTCTAGAAAACCCCCATTAGACGCGATTTAGCCTACGGGAAGCAAAGTTATTCAAGGAATGTCTAGAAAAGCCTTAGACGCGACTTAACACAAGTGATGCATCAATAATTGGAGGATGTACGGTTTTGACATTTAACCCATCCGACCAAACGCCAGCCCCTTTTAAAATCTTGTTTTTCTTAAACTAATTAGCTGAATAGATTTGTATCTATCATTGTGCTACTAGATGCTAATATCCGCGTAAAGTCAGAACATTTTAAACGACCCTCATTATATGATTTTCGCCGGCAATGTCTCAGTCGATTCGTCCGAGGTTTTTAAAGGCTAAAATCGATTCCATACACTTAAAAGGAGCATAAAGTTCTTGCGGCTCTTGCTTCCTTTCGTAAATATTTAAATTGCATATATAAAGGATAGGAAAGTTGTTATGCAAATATTTTGTAACATGTTGTGGTTTAAACATTTTAAAAAATCGTTAGGTACTACCTTTTTATATTCTACACAATACCAGTTTCTGAATTATGCTGCAATTCAGAGCTAATATCGATGATGTTCCTTCCATTGTAGTTCTGATTGGAGGTAGGAATGGTCTTACATTGTCAGGTCGCGTCTTTCTGTGTCAAACAATAACAGTTATGTCACAGTAATGTCCATAAAATATATATTGATAACACTTATAATGCAGAGAAGCATCATACGGTAAAAACAACTATAAAGCAGCATTAGCAAATTTTGTTTAGTTAGGTAGTTAGCATTTAAGTAAAAAATACCGAAAAAGTTTCTAAATATGTCCAAAGCTACCTCACACAGATATATTTATGTTCTAACAAGGTGATCGTAAATAAATGGCGTTGACAGGATCATTGTTCACACGTTGAAATGATACGTTTCCTTCTCTACAAGTAAAGAAATAGTATTGTTAAAGGCTCTACCTAATTATATACTTAGGTATACCATCAGTCTCAAAGTTCGACAAGGCGTATAAGCATATAGAATAAATCACTGCAAATCTTTAAATCAACGACATGGAGACCATATTGCAATCATTCTCCACCATAATCCGAAAAATTGAAACCAGTTTGATAAAAACCTTACTTTCAAGGTCGGTTATATTAAAAGTATATTCAGAGGTTTTGGTTATGAATCAGAATGTAAACATTTGGTAGTGACGTGCACATCGCGCGACGTTATTTGGTAGTGACGTGCACATACCGCAACGTTATTTGGTAGTGACGTCTACATGTATAACACGTAAATGCAAGTCAATGGATATAACGAACGCTTTCGTAACTAATCAAAATATTTTTGGATTGGATTGAAAGCATGAACATCTTTTATGACTGGACAGTGCTAATTTCTTTTATAAATTTTATGATTTTGTTGTTGTTGATGATGTTGACTTATTTTTTTTATATTAATAATTATATATCAACAGCCAATATATGTCTTAACTTATATATGAAACAATAAAACTTTAAAATACTGTAAAATATTTGTAGATATTCTGAGCTTTACTCTGGAAACAACCGTGGACCCTGGCATCTTCGCCATTTAATGGCTTTAAAAACAATTAATGCAAACAATACAAAGTATATTATTTTTCAGACAATCGGGCTAGTCCCGGTACTATAATCAAGAAATATGTACAAATTAAGGATTCTTACACATTTGATTGGAACAATGATACAATGCCAAAACAATGGCCCTATTCATACAGTTTTTACAACCTTCAGACGTCGACTTATAAAGCTATCTCATTAATTCCTAACTTTTTTAAATAAGGCTTTAGAGCCACGGCATTATGAAACCTGTACGCTAGTGCTACTTAACACTTATTGAACGCATCATCAACAAGCACCTCCGAAGATGGCTCGGAGTAACACCCAGCTTTACATCAATTGGTCTGTACCACCCAGCTTTACATCAATTGGTCTGTACCAGCCAGCTTTACATCAATTGGTCTGTACGACCCAGCTTTACATCAATTTGTCTGTACCAGCCAGCTTTACATCAATTGGTCTGTACCACCCAGCTTTACATCAATTGGTCTGTACCACCCAGCTTTACATCAATTGGTCTGTACCACCCAGCTTTACATCAATTGGTCTGTACCACCCAGCTTTACATCAATTTGTCTGTACCACCAAGCTTTACATCAATTGGTCTGTACCACCCAGCTTTACATCAACTGGTCTGTACCACCCAGCTTTACATTAATTGGTCTGCATCACCAAGCTTTACATCAATTGGTCTGTACCACCCAGCTTTACATCAATTGGTCTGTACCACCAAGCTTTACATCAATCGGTCTGTACCATCCAGCTTTACATCAATTGGTCTGTACCACCCAGCTTTGCATCAATTGGTCTGTACCACCCAGCTTTACATCAATTGGTCTGTACCACCCAGCTTTACATCAATTGGTCTGTACCACCCAGCTTTACATCAATTGGTCTGTACCACCAAGCTTTACATCAACTGGTCTGTACCACCAAGCTTTACATCAATTGGTCTGTACCACCCAGCTTTACATCAATTGGTCTGTACCACCAAGCTTTACATCAATTGGTCTGTACCACCCAGCTTTACATCAATTGGTCTGTACCACCCAGCTTTACATCAATTGGTCTGTACCACCCAGC
The DNA here is from genome assembly GCA_007844125.1 of Sinonovacula constricta. Lineage (NCBI taxonomy): Eukaryota > Metazoa > Mollusca > Bivalvia > Cardiida > Solecurtidae > Sinonovacula > Sinonovacula constricta. The sequence continues at coordinate 19,328,365 of CM017556.1, read as the reverse complement.
TTAACATCAATTGGTCTGTACCACCCAGCTTTACATCAATTGGTCTTTACCACCAAGCTTTACATCAATTGGTCTGTACCACCAAGCTTTACATCAATTGGTCTGTACCACCCAGCTCTACATCAATTGGTCTGTTCACCAAGCTTTACATCAATTGGTCTGTACCACCCAGCTTTACATCAATTGGTCTGTACCACCCAGCTTTACATCAATTGGTCTGTACCACCAAGCTTTACATCAATTGGTCTGTACCACCCAGCTCTACATCAATTGGTCTGTACCACCAACCTTTACATCAATTGGTCTGTACCACCCAGCTTTACATCAATTGGTCTGTACCACCCAGCTTTACATCAATTGGTCTGTACCACCAAGCTTTACATCAATTGGTCTGTACCACCCAGCTTTACATCAATTGGTCTCTTCAGAAGGAAGACCAAGCTTCAGCTTTCATTCACATCCTTGTTAGAAGAATTGAAGGCAGGAACGCAAGGCCCGTCGTTATATTAAAGGACTCAACGGATTAAAGGTGTGCTCAGTTGAAACAGAAGTGAGAACATGCTGCAAATGGTCAGCCATATGTCCATGAGGCAGAGAGTAGACTGCTGCACATAGTCATTGCTGGAATAGTAGCAGTTGGAAGACGAGGCTTAGGCTCATTCAAGAGCGGTTAATGGAAGAACACGTATGCAGCTAAGAGAAGGAGCATGTCCCAGAGTGGGATTAGAGCCATAATTAATGAGAATGGACAAACCTGAGCTGTAAAATTGACTAGCCAAGAAGCAAGGACTAGATTGGACACAGAGTAATGGTCGGTGACGTGGGCACAATTTTGGCGATACCCTCTCAATACCAACTTCGGTTTCTTCCCGGGCAGTGTATGATCTACTTCCAACTCCAGCAAGTCTTCACAGATGGGACCTCATCGAGTGCCCCTTGTGTGCTAAGAGAAGTGCATTAGGACACATGCTGTCAGAAAAGCTGAAATTGTGCAGAAATGCACAAATATATGTTGCAATGTTTTATCTTATAAAAATTAACATATCAATCATTCCACTGTAACACTAACTCATGTGACTATTAAATGTTGTGAGTTGCATTTGCTCATTTTTGTTGATTGAGTCCATCTATTTGGTATATAATTATATGTCTTTTTGAGTAGAAATGTAATCATAAAAGTTCATTTTATTGTTTAAAGTCACACAAATGCAATCAATTAAAATCAAACGTTGATATAATAATCCGTTTCAATACCAGGAATTACTATCAACTCATCTCTTCTACAAATGAGGTATTTATGAATGTAAATAAATATATCTGTTTATTTTACTTTATCTTTTAAATTTTGGATCTAAACTATTGCAATAATTTAAAACATATATAAATGTATCAATTAATTACGATAATGTATGCAGTGCATCCAGGGCGACTCGATATGAAAATGCAAGCAATAAACATTTGCTCAATTTTGATCTTATTCTGCAACTTGCAGACTTTTTCACACACAAAATACACTGGAATGAGTTGGTTTTGTTTTTGAAATACATTGCAGCGACCAGTTATGATCATTATAGCAACATCCAGCTATTTGGTGGAGGAAGACCCCAGACACATGTCTGGGTACAACCACTGGCGCACCGCAAGTCAGCTAGAAGACCTTCCCACATTAAGTCCTTCGCCCCCAACGGAACTCGAACCTACGCAGTGATATGCTAAGCAGTCAGAGGAGTTACAAATCGGCAATATAGTCAGAGCGACAAAACTATGGTCATTATAGTCACATCCAGATATTTTGTTTAACGTTAGCCAAAATATTCTACACAAGTTCCAGCTCAGTGCGTGTCAGCTGGAAGACCTCGATGACCACATCATTTTTTGCCTGGATCATGAAATTTATTGATCTGTCTTAAGAAACGATATAGATTTGTTAATAATGATAAAGCTTTCAACCCGTCATGTAGGTAGTGACAATGTTCATAGGCCTATAAGACGATTAAATTGTGCATTAAGTCATATTGGATGCATGGATAGATCCGGGAGTGGGGAATGAGGGATGAACCACCCTCAACAACCAGGACAAGAGTAGAGTTGTGAAAACACATGAATGTAAGCTTAAAAAAATACTAAGAATTTAAAGTAAATTTTGTCTTTTGACTGCTTAGGTCGAAATTAAGGTCCCTTACTGTGTATACACATAGCATTTCAGGCCCGGATCCAGAACTTTTCAGCTTTTCAAGACCGAATATGACATGCGTTCTCGAGGGGTCATGAAAAAATGTTCTAAAATGTCGGAGATTCATTCTGAAGTGTATCTAGGAAAAAGGTTAATAGTTTTTAATGGTTTTATTTAACTGACGCTGAAAGTCTGAAAATGGGAAGACAAAAACCTTAAGCAACATAACTTTGTTGTTGAAAACTGGATCGAATTCTTCCAAAAAATATGCCGAAATACGCAAACACTTACTTCCTTTCGAGTTGGAACGTAAAATGCAGGTAGATTTCACGTGTACCACTGTTTTCCCATCGATCGCTGTTTGCATATATTGGGAAGAAAATGATAATAAAAACAATCTTGCTATCTTAGCGCAATTTTTCAGCGAACAATCATTGCAGTATCGTCAGATATTGTGCTTAGCAGATCATCGTCGGCAACCACAGTACTTTCTTCCGTTACACTCCATACATACCGTGGGAAATTTGACTAGCAAAGTCTCGTTTTCATTGATATGCATGAGGCAGGGGAGACAAATCTTCTTCCAATGAAATCGCATGTTACAATAAAATACTCTTCAATCTCAATGACGTCATACTGGGATTTTCTTACTGAAAATAGAAACCAACGCACATGTTTACTCATGGCGGTCGCCATTTTGAATGGTAAACCGAACCTTAGACATAAAACGTAATTTCATTGGCTAGTTATCCGTGGTGGTTTCCTTATGGCACCAATGAAACTGCCTCATTAATTATTCATGACTACGAGATTTTCATAGCCAATTGTCCCACGGGTACATAACGCAGCATAGCGGAGTAATGTAACGGGGGATAACCGACGATGTTAGCAGATATGCATTAATATATCCTGAATTTAGATTTCTGTTGGGTGTTCGAGAACGTTTTGTACATAATTTCGATGAAGAGTATTTATGGAAGTTACAACTAAAAATCGTCTTATAAAAATACCAAAATTTACAGTAGAGCCGCCAAAAAATGGTATTACAAACAAACAAAATAGTTTTGCCGCGAAGGCTTTATTAGTTGTTGGACCCGACAAAATACAGCTATCAGAAATTATGGTAGAACAAACCAAATAACAAAGAAGTTTGGAGTTTCGGCACATCAAACAAGCAAATTTATTCAAACTTAAACCAAAATATAACAGATTGTGCACACATCGTCAAACTACCTTCGTGTTCCGGGGCACTGTTCATTTGGATTTCAGAAAACAACTATAACAATGCACTATTACAAATTGCCAAAGCATATTGTAGCTGTGTTTAAATGTTTGAAATAGCAACATTTTTGAGACAACGTAAACTGCACAAATTGTTACAGATGGTATCCGACAGTTTGCCTTTATCTAATATATGTAACAATATTTTATCTCTGTTTGGGGTATTTGTACACGATTTCTGCAGAAAAAAGTCATTCTTCATTCTAAGCTTTGATGATTTTCAACAGTACCTCAATTTTAGGGCAGTAAAACTCGTTAATAAACACTTTTGATCATTCTTTTCAAATCTGTAAATAAAAACAGTTGGGATTCTGGCTAACAAGACACTTCGACGTCACAGCGTATGACGTTTGCGAGCTAAAACATAAGTGGTCACGTGGTTTTCTTAATTTATAAATAGCTAACTGTGCAGCGTGGCTCAGATAGGAAATACATGTTTGAAATGACGATTGTGGCGAGATCTGTTCAGGTAACAATGGCTTATAAGGATGTTTACTGAAAATATTTTGGTCCAAACTGTCGGATACCACCTTTAAGTTCTATTGCTACACATGGTGCTTCCTACAGCTGCAGATCGCTAAATTATAAAATTATTCCCAACTTAGCAATATATCTACCATTTTGCAACTTAATAATACTTTTTAATCCTGTGCTATTGATAAAAACGTAGTAGGAACAAAAGCATCTTGTTCATTTTAGCAAAGGCAGACAAACACCCTCCCGTAATGTTTCCAACGCGGATAAATCCCCTCCTTCACATTTCCACATTTTGCAAGAATGCTTATTTGGTTCGCACAGTTAAGTCTCGTAATTGATAGTTGCATCGGATTTTTTTCTGATAAAATGCCAACTTCAAGATATGTTTTACAGCCATTAATATACGGGAGTGATTTTGTCCGCCTAAAATGGACGGAAGGGATTTTGTCCGGGACGTATTTTGACTTACAAATGGTAGAAATATTCCACTGTTTTTATTTTGCTTGGATATAACTTAAAATTGCATTTTTGCTCTATTCTATGTCAGAATCAATCTCAACCCTGTTACCTCAATATATTATCACAAAAAAAATCTCTTGATTATAAAACAACAAAATTCTTGTTAGCACCTTTTAAACATTTTGTCATGACCTGAAAAAACCTTTAAATCTACTGTGTAGGCCTACCTTGATTGGGATCTAAGGTGACAGACAATAGGAACACCTAGGCTAATAACGTTTGCATCACCGCAGAGGAGTGCCGATAAAGCTCGTTAGTGGGGCAGTGGACAGCGAATGAAATAAACACAACGGATGTTGTACACGTGCCAGATGGCTTCATGGGTCTGGCTAGCAGTGGCCTTAAAGGCATCTCGAAAGGAATGTGGTATCCCACTGAGCCAGGCCCCCACATGCTATGACCAGACCTGCTAATTGCTGGTCATCACTGCAGGGAGTCTTTAGCTAACATAGTACTAATCTGTCACAGTAATACCTCTGATGGGTTAATGCAAAACTAAATTACCTGCTAGTATGGATGTGAGACAGTAGGCTAGTTTTACACAAAGCCACAAACATATTGTTAGTGATAATGTGGGTTGTTTACTATATGATCCCTTACAAATTCTTTATTGCATTAATTACTAGGTGTCAATTTTGTAACTGCAAGATTATGTATTTATTTCATAGCTAAATATTTAATTTTGAAAATACATGAGAGATACAAGCTTTAATATTCAAAATGACTCTGAAGGACATTATTCTGACAATGAATGACTTTTTAAATTGCTTTTGTTACATTTTGTTACGTTTCGTATATATTTATAAATGTATATATATATATATATAGTGGATTGCGTAATTGGTATATTCACAACTGTTTCCTTTACAAACTGTGAATGACTATGTTCAACCCCCATACATACACTTGGATCTTGAACAATACCTGTGTGACAGACACATCGTTACAGACTGTGGCAGCCTGGCTTATCAGAAAACAGATGCCCTCACATGCTGGGTGGGGCAATAAATGGGGGGGGGGGGCACTTATAAGGCTTTTGAGATGCCTTTAACTACTGCTCAGGCGGATTAAGCATATGCCAGTCGGGAGGGGGGGGGGGGGCGGGGGGAGGGGGCTTAGATACCCGTGATGATCTCTAGGCGGTCTGAAGAATTGAGCAAAAATGAATGACCTGGCCAGCATTTACTGCCATAAAGTTAAATGGATTGTGATTCATACCCGCCCCAACAACATTTTCTGGATCCGACCCCGATTGGTGGTGGTGGTGGTGGTGGGGGGGGGGGATTTAGTTAAACGCAGTTAAAAAGGGAAGATAATCGTACTAGCTTACATTGAAGTTACATTACATTGGTCTCTCCTGTATTAGGAGAGAACTGAAGAGATGTTCTGACTGATGCTGTGCTGATTTTGAGAGACATTTTCCGAAGTTTAGTTTAAAGAATTAAAACAATAGTCGCACACCTGTCTGCTGTCATAAGAATGCCGTAATAAGAATATAATGTGTGTCCTTATTGTATGATACACGTGAAAAGCGCATGAGGACTTTGTTGCAAGCGGTTCTTTAGACAAGGGAGGTAAATGCAGCTAGTTGGTAAAAGATTAAACCAAAGTTGTTTACCCTATTTAAGCCAGCTACCTGTAATTACTTCTTTAACAGAATTTCTTTAATACACAATATATGCGGAGTTCTATGTTTGAATAAGTTTATCAAAACATATTAAACTTTGAAGTTAAGTTTTGAAAAATATTTGAAAAAATACGAAAGGACTGCTGATGAGTAAGTCTTGCACGTGACGTCATAAAAATGGCGGATACCGAGACACCGAAGGTGAACTCGCAGTCAGATGGTAATATTTTCTCGTTTATCTTGCAATCAGGTTAACTTTGTGCCCTCGTGTAATTATTTAAAGACATAGTGACACTAATGCCTCATTTAAAGCCACTGTCAATAGTTTCTGTTTCACAGTATCCAAACAGTCGACATGTTCCCTTGAAACATTTGACATGACAGTTAATTTGAAGTTAATTGAATGCTTTAGACAAGCTTTAAGGCATATATATGATTGTAAGATGCACATGACATTCTAGAAATATAGGTGCTCGGTGGAAGAAATGGCAAGCATGCAAGCAATAATAAGCAACCACTTACTGACTTGGATAACTTATTTATTCAGCTGCAAGGTGTTGGTGTTATTTTAATCTGATTTTATTGTTGCCACAAATTTCAGCATACAGATGCACTCAGCACACAGAGTTATCAAAGTGCTGCCAAGGCGATAATGTTCCAGTTTCAAAATCACATAAATTTTGCAGAGATCACAATGTAATCATCCACATTGTTTTGATAAATATTTTCTTATTTTAAGCTTTCATCACCTGGAATAGTGTCAAAAGAGCCACACAAAATGCAATTATAATGCTGCGTTTTTTATGCAAAATATTAATTTTTAAAAGGATTAAATACTTTAATTTTTCATTGTATGGAGGTGAGCAGTGATCCTATGTTGTTGTAGCTGGACAGCGGGAGTTATTGTACAATTGGCCTGGTTTCTGAAGTTTGCTGATTATGTTCCCTGTTAGGGAAAAATCCAGAGTACAATCCCGTCATCGTCTGCACATTTTTCTTCTTATTTTGCATAATGAATCTTGCACAAAATTGTTATTATCCAAACATTGTCATAAAAATCATTTGTGATCTGCTATGACAAACAAGAAAGAAAATAAATCCATGAACTTCATGGCATGGCTGTTGCAGTTCAAGCAGCTGCTGTAGCTTTCAAGCTCATTCCCAATCCACTTGCTGTTATAATAAGACGTGATTTATATATATATCAGATGGATGTAGGATGCACAGATGTACCATTTATTAACAAATTCATCCCTTGAGAACCATTTTTATGTAAGAAGGCTGTCTGGGATGCATTGGGCTCTCTGCATAGAAACATTGCAGTTTCTTTTCATACTGAAAATAGATGGAAATAAGTATACAGGCATATGAACATTATGTTGTTACAGTTATTTTAAATGAACAAATTAATTTCTGTTGAAACTTTTAAAGCTTATTGAGGGAAGGACTCTGGAGTATAGTTAATGTGTTCTTCGCAAGGCAGAGTTGTCTGTCCTGAAGGCTCAGTTGGAAGATTACCTGACCAGGGTTAGAAAATTCTTGAAAAAGTTACTCATACTGTAGGACAGGTGAATTACATTTTTCACACATCCTACATGAAAGGTTGTTTGTTCTATATTGAAGTTTAATTTTTTAAAAGTATTTGTTAAATGTAATTTTGTAGCAACTGTCTGTAATAAAGTAGGTCTACAATACAAACAAAGCCCAAATGACTAGCAAGGAGCTGAAGTAAAGAAACTTTTAACAATTTAACATAGTTTAGTCTGTATCACTATCGGATATAGTGGCCGTGTTCTTGGTTCTATTTCCCCGAGGCCCAGTAAGCTTGTGGCTCTGAAGGTGCCTTGACCCTTTGGAGGAATTAATCCAATGAATGACACCGCTGGTGGGAGAATTCTTCAGTTCAGGCCCAACATATTATTTTTTTACTCGTCCGATCAGACGAGCAGTTAGAATTTTGAACTCGTCCTGCAGCAGGTTTGACTAGTCATGATGATCGGCCGAGTGGCATTTTCCAACCCTGCTGACTCCAAAGTAATATATGGATTTGGTCACTATCCTAAGTAAACTAAAATCTGCTTCATAAATTACCAGCTCTGTCCTCAAGGAAGTGTCGTATTTATAGAGTCAAGCAACTTTTTTAAGAACTTTTTTCAATTCTTCTGCTTTAATTTATACCCATTTGTCATTACCAAGTTTGAACTTAAATTTGTTTGTTTTTCTTTTTGTTACATCCCACTGACACAACTTTGGTCATATAGGCAATGTCCAACTGGTGAAGGAAGACCCCAGACTTATGTCTGGGTAGAACATTAGGTTAGCAGGAAAACCTCCCCGTATGAAAGTTTTCGCCATGTGAACTTAAGTTTGGAAGAAGATCCTGTTGTGTAGGACAGAAAAGTTGTAAATTGTGTTGAAAAGCTAGGTTATATTGGTCACTATGCTAAAAGGGATGGCATAAATTGTAAATAAAGGTGCTTACTTTCTGTAAACATGAGGTATTTATTGTTTATTGATACATACAGTTGGTGGGTCGCTCCAGGGCAGAATGGGAGTAGATTAGATGGTGTCATCAGATAGTGGACCATCACCAATTCTATCTATAAGAGTTGTTATGTCACACTAGATAACTGAAATAAGAAACATTGATGGCCAATCATTAAAACTAACACATGCCTATGGTTCCATAACTTTTCAGTAAGCCACCATAAGTGTTTTTATTTGCCCATTATGTGCTGGCTTGTTTATTTGCAGGTATAGCAGGGCCTATGCAAAATGGTTCAATAAAATTATGTCTAAAGTGCTATTTTAATTAAAGTCGTAAAACAGAATGATTGACTTGCATGGTGAAATATAAATGTAGCTCAGAACAGATAAAATTCACTTTATGACAAACAAGTAGTGATGTAAACAGTAACATAAAATGAGAAAACAGAATGTTACTGCCCCTGCTGATAACTCCCACAGAATTGAAATTGCTGAGTTGATATTAATGATTTTTACATACAGAAAAGGAAATAAACTTAAAGAACAAATTAACTCATACTTCTCCTTAGTTTGTGTAATTGATAGGAACCAACTTTCCATTTCCTAGCACTAAGTAACCAAGTTATCTTCACTAGTTAAACCTCGATATAACTAGTAACTGATTGTAAAAATCCAATTAATAAATGAATGCGCTACACAAATAATTATACAATGAATCGTAACATTACAAAGGCATTTCATTTCAAAATCAAAACTTTATGCATTTTTATTGTCACCAAATCACAAGGCAAATGCTGAAAACTGCGCAATCTCTATTGGGAACACCATTTTGATGCCATTTGTATGAGTTTCTCTTACAATGTTACATGGAAGCAAATAGAGAAACAAATTTAGTAATGAGAATTCTGAATGCATTTTTCGATATTATGATTTTAAACTGGACCATTTTGCTGAAAATAAACATTGCTGATTGCATGTGCTATTTTGCAATTGTTATTGTCAACGTTCTGGTTCAGTGATGGCTAACTACTTATTTCTCTCCTTTTTATTCTCAAGGAATTTGCACAATTTTTTTTGTCAAATTTCCATTATTTGTTAATGCGTTGATAAAGACAGATATCAAGTGTGGACATTTTGTACAACACAAGCAGGCAAGAATCTTGTATTGTGTCAATCATATCACTTGCTACAGAACACTTTTAACATACCATGCAGATTATATTTGATACTTGTTGCAGCTCTATTTTTCATTGGTCTTACTTGATAGCAGACATCTTTGTTGTCATTGTAATTATGTAATGTGTTTTGCATTAAAATTCAGACTGTTTAATCAACTGAATGAAGAGTTGAAGGCCAGTAATAGAATATCTGCCACCTCATGGCCTATGTCAAGGCAATTGATCTCTAATTAGTTAATTGATTGAATTGCTAGTCTTCTTTTCCTCTGAGGCCTATGTTTGCCTGGATACATCACTCAGTCTTGGACAGTAGAACCTGACTGACAATGATGGTGTTTGAAGATCCACGTCTTTTCAATTACATTAATTACTGGTAGTGTAGCTTTTTCACTGCTGCTGCTGCAAATAATGATGGCAATGAGAATAATTTTGATTTAAAATAATTTAGATTTTTATTGGAACAACTTGTTCCTATACAAATTCCCAATTAAATTCTTTGCAGTATAGAATGTTAAACCAGGCACAGGGATAAGGGAAGTATTGTTGAAATCTCAAGTCAGACCAAAGTTTTTGTGTTGTTGTTTTTCTTTCTCTATGGATATCTCTTGCCTTTAAACATATACCGGCCACAATAGCTCAAGTAGTAGAGCATCGGCTTGCGTATGGGAGGTTGCGAGTTCAAACCCCGGCTAGGTCAAACCAAAGACTTTAAAGTTGGAAGTAGTGACTTCCTTCCTAATGCTCGGGGCTAAGGGGACAGCATTACGCCTGACTTGTCGGTGTCAGTATTATGGACTGGCCAGGGTCAGTCACTGGGCACCTCATAAGTGCCCCTGTGCTATAATCATAGAAACGTCGCTGCACAGTATCGGCAAAAATGCCGGAAAATCCCACAGTCCCTTTTAACATACTATGCTGTTGATTTACTTTCTTCAGTGATGATGTTTTAAAAAAATCATCATTTTCCTTGTGTAATATTGATAATGATGATATTTCACTTTAAGCTATTGAAGTTAAGTTCATTGTTGAGTAACCTCAAATCCTATTGTTTGCATGCAATTATGAACTTGACTTTGAATTAATCTGTCAGTCACTGCCATTTTAATGGCATCCTTGTCATGATTATGTGCCCCACTCATTGTAGTGATGTATGTTTTAAACACTTGGCTATAACAGTAAAGTGTTGGGGCTTGTCAACATAGTGATGTTTAATCTTGATGCAAGCTGTCTTTTATTTCAAGCCGATTGTACAAGTATGTCTTTTAAAGCCTTTCATTTGTAAGACTCAGGAATGTTCAGAACCTGCTACCGCTGTCAATAGAGCCAATAGTCACAGGTTTAATGCCCGCTAGAGACATATAATTAACTTTAAAATATTTTGTTGTTGATTAATAACCGTTAATAAGATTAATTGTTTACATCCACTTAACAAATATGACTTATAGCTCCTCTGTCTTCTCAACAATTTTCTGGGTGGGTTCGAGACCCTTTCAGAGCGAAGGACTTGATGTTGGATCCCAATAGTGCTGGTTCTCATTGGATTTTAACCCTTAAACCAATCGTAATTATGAAAGATTACAATATCTAGTTTGTTTGAGAATTATGGGATATATTTCTGCTTTGTACTGGATCAATTTCTATTGTTAAGAGAGTCTTGTTAGTAGTAACTGATTTGTTATGTATTGTACCATTTCTGCTCCAGTTGTTGCCAGCTATGCAGGTAGGTCTACCTGATAGGAGAGGGAGGATGGGAAAGATATTGTGGCCTGACTTTGGGGGAGCATCTCAATACACTCCTGCCATTGTGGGAGGGGCCGCATGAATGAAACACTTATCTACTGTGGTAACCCTTATCATGCTACTTTTTAAAAACAAATACTAAATTGTTAGTTATCTGCTTAAAAAAATCATCCATACCGGTAAGAGACAAGATGTACAAATTAACACAAGAAAGAAGTGTAGATCTGGATTTGGATTTTTTTTTAAGTCTGATAAATTTGTGCTCAGCTGGTCGAGAGTAGAATTAATGGCTAGAAAAGAAGTAATTACTTAAAAAAAATGGTTGTAGAAATATTTAACATTGTTATGTCAATGAAGTAGATTTTGAAATGTAATAAATGTCATGATGTTATACTCCAGATACCTTGTACTGGATTGAATATCAATAAGCTAGGCTTTGGGCAGGTGAATTATGGAATGTATGTGACTTTTTATGTTGATTTATGAAAACTTGTGTTTAACTTATAACTCTGTAAATATCTTGAAGTAAGCTTTAATTTCAATAGTTCTCCAGCAATAATGGATCATGTCATGTTATGACTCATCTCTGCTTGTATGGTTTATCACAATAATAGGTCTGTTATGATTTTCCTGATTTGGGGTTTTAATTAAATTGTTTTTAGTAAGTTGATAGATCTGGCCAGACTGATGGTAAATGAAATGTAATAAATGATTCATTAATTCCAAATTGACTTGAAAAGTTACGAAATGTACTGTTAGTGTTTATGCACATGTATTTCTTCTTTTTATTCTGAAGAGGTCTTTATCAAGGTTTAACATATTATAAGTTGAGATACTGAATTTTATCATAAGTTGATATTCCCTCTTCATGAACTCATGTACGGTTGCTGATACCTGATAGCGGTGTATTTTGTTCAGCTTGCATATTTTGTTCAGCTTTACCCTATAGCCCTAAATATACACACCTCAGTCAGTCAGTGTTCCCTGCTGGAGCAAGATACATGTGCAGTTGGAATAGTGGTAAATGATACTGATGAAGGATTATTGTTGAGTAAAAAATGAATAATAATCTTCGTGTTGATATAGTGATGCCATTGTATCATCTTTAGAGTGATCTTATTCTTGTGTTGTTGTTTTTATTGTTAAACAAGGATAACCCAAGTGCTCAATGTACTGGTATGATATTGGTAAGTTTACTTTTTTTTTTAACAAGACTAACTTTTGAGAAAAAGTATTTCATTTTGTTCTTGTTTGTTTTAATTTGAAATTTGCATTCACAGGGATGGTTATTGTTCATCATTCATGGCAAGCTCCAGCTATTTTTGAGAAAACCCTAGACAATTCAAATGGTTGAACCACAAACTCACTGCTAAGGACTGACCTTCTTAGTTACTATAAATATTCATACAGGTTTCTGCCACAACCAGGACTCAAGTCTTTATGGCAAGGATACACATTTCTGCCACAACTGGGATTCAAGCCCACATGGCAAGGATACATGTTCCTGCCACAACTGGGACTGAAACCCACATGGCAAGATACAGGTTCCTGCCACAACTGGGACTCAAACCCACATGGCAAGGTTACAGGTTCCTGCCACAACTGGGACTCAAGTCCACATGGCAAGGTTACAGGTTTCTGCCACAACTGAAACTCAAGCCCACATGAGAAGGATTCACATTTCTGCCACATCAGTGGCTTAACCTCATATGATGAGGATACAAGTTTCTGTCACAAATGGGGCTCAAACCCTTATGAGGATGCCCTGGGAGGCTAAATGTCATGACTTGTACTGCTTTGCAGCAAAAAGGTAGTCAGTAAATGTCATATTTATTGTTTACCTCTGTGGGTACCAATGTATATTCAGCTCAGTTTCCCCTTGGTCCCAGGTACCCATTTATATTTACCTGGGTGGAGTGGAACAATTAGAGGTTAATTTTTTTGCACAAGGAAAGTAAGCTGCAACCCAATTGAGATACAAATCACTGACCCTGTAATCCAGTCAACATTATCCTGGTTCAGGGTTGAAAATCTGTTTTATTTTATCCTCATTATCCACATTATTAAGTTTTATTTATGTAGTCTGCATCTTTACTGTGTGGCGTACGTTAATGATGCATGTACTTTCTATGTATTGATTGATGATAATTGCAACCCTTTTGTGAATACATGAAAATAAGAGTCAATATCAATATTATAAAGAATTGCATTGCTCCTATTATCATAATTATCTGACAGCGAAACTTTGAAAGACTGATTTTATGCAAAACATTTAAAACATTAATGTGAGAATGACTCAAATTTGTGACCGTGGAAGGACATGGATGTATGCTTTACCATGTATACATCATAAACATAATGTTCCACTGTAATATGCTTCATAAATGGTGTAACAGGTGTTGCATACATCGTGGAGTACATGCTACTGACGTAAACCTAGTTGAATATAAAATGTATATGGTTTGTTGGTTTTTGCAACTTGCCAACAATCTAACAGTAATAGGAAGACAGTTTATAATAGAGCATGGAACATGCTACCACTTCATTTTACAAATCAATTAATTTAAACGTTAAACTTTAGCGAGATCTGTACAGCTAGGACAATTTTAAAATCTTTATAACTAAATAGCTTAGTATTGTATATTTGATGTCTTGCATTGGAAAACCACTTACACATACTGAACTTAAAGAGATAAGGTAACCGCTGGCCACTGTATTTAAACACACATTGAGGAAATTCACTGGTCTCTCTACGTGAACCTGAACTGAGAATATCCATCGACCACTGTACATGAATATGCACTGAGGATATCCACTGGCAACTGTACATGAACATGCACCCAGGATATCCACTGGCCACTGTATATGGACATGCACCCAGGATATCCACTGGCCACTGTATATGGACATGCACCCAGGATATCAACTGGCCACTGTTTATGGACATGCTCTGAGGATATCCACTGGCCACTGTATATGGACATGCACCCAGGATATTCACTGGCCACTGTATATAGACATGCACCCTGGATATCCACTGGCCACTGTATATGGACATGCAACCAGGATATCCACTGGCCACTGTTTTTGGACATGCTCTGAGGATATCCACTGGCCACTGTATATGCACATGCACCCAGGATATCCACTGGACACTGTATATGGACATGCACCCAGGATATCCACTGGCCACTGTATATGAACATGCACCCAGGATATCCACTGTATATGAACATGCACTGAGAATATCCACTGGCCACTTTAAATGGACATGCACCCAGGATATCCACTGGCCACTGTATATGAACATGCACTGAGGATATCCACTGGCCACTGTATATGAACATGCACTGAGGATATCCACTGGCCACTTTAAATGGACATGCACCCAGGATATCCACTGGCCACTGTGTATGGACATGTACTGAGGATATCCACTGGCCACTGTATATGAACATGCACCCAGGATATCCACTGGCCACTGTATATGAACATGCACTGAGGATATCCACTGGCCACTATATATGAGCATGCACTAAGAATATCCACTGGCCACTTTAAATGGACATGCACCCAGGATATCCACTGGCCACTGTATATGAACATGCACTGAGGATATCCACTGGCCACTGTATATGAACATGCACTGAAAATATCCACTGGCCACTTTAAATGGACATGCACCCAGGATATCCACTGGCCACTGTGTATGGACATGCACTGAGGATATCCACTGGCCACTGTACATGAACATGCACTGAGGATATCCACTGGCCACTGTACATGAACATGCACCGAGGATATCTACTGGTCACTGTGTATGGACATGCACTGTAGATAATTTATACCTTATAATTCTTAGCCAGCTGCATTTGTGAATAGCCCACATTAATTTTCAGTATTCTCGCAATTTCATTCAATTAAAAAGCATATAAATACTTAGAATCAAAGGGTGTGCAGTAGCTTTCTAATCTGCATCAACACTATCTGCCTTATTATCAATGTATTCTTAGCAGGCTGAGAGGTAAGTACTGCAGTTGACATGCCTTACACATGGTGGATGGTGATGAAAGGACATGGATGATGTGACCTTTTGCAGGCAGTTGTTATCTAATGTTGGCATGATGATGCATAGAGCAGTTTGGCAATGCAGATATAAATAAAGAATGGCCCAGTTGAGGATTCAGCTTTAGTTTATTTTAAGAACTGTTATCGTAAGTGTCGTCTTAGATTTGTCCCAGCATTGGATGACAGTGGTCCTTTTGGGCCAATTAAACCCAGCTTGATGTTAACAACCTATTGTTGGGTTATCAGCCTGAGAGTTTGTCCATTCTGTTGCATTTTATAATAACCAATGCTAAAATATTGTGTTTACTAAAGATTTCATGCTGTTTGAACCAAGAGGCACTGATTATGACTATTCAGTAATTAGAGTAGATTCTGATCAGACAGTTCCCAGTAGCTGGTCTGGATATAGGTCATTAATCCTCTGGGCCTGGTCATTTCATATTTAGCAGGCTCAGAGTTAAACCCTGCTTGAATGTTAACTTCCCATTGTCAGGTTATCTACCCAACTGTTTAACTTTCTGTGGACTGTTTGTATACCAAACAAGTACTGCTTATAAATATTCTAAATACTCATGTAACTGGTTACTAGGTTCTAGTTCCCACCTGCATTTAACCCTTAACCTGCTAAGGGCCAGTTTATGAGGCCTGGATAAATAGTGTAGATCCAGATAAGACATCTCCCATTGGGAGCAGTCTGAGCAGGATCTCTACTATAAGCTGCCAATACATCTAGTATGACTTCTCCCATTGGGAGCAGTCTGAGCAGGATCACTACTATAAGCTGCAAAGAAATACATCTAGTATGACTTGCCATTTACAGCAAATAACTGAGAATAAGCATGGATCATTATTAAAGGTGGTATCCAACAGTTTGGGATCATTTTTATTGCTCAAACAACCAAATTTGTTACTGTTAGTCAAAAACCAAAGTTGTTGTTAAATGAAAATATATTGTGAAATGATGTTTATTGATTCTCTCTACAAAATTATGTGAAAAGCACAACGCCCCACAAGTCATTACAATAATGTATTTCCTATCTAAGCCTTGCTGCACGGTCAGCTATTTTTAAACTAATAATCCACTGACTTGATCGCTAAATTTCAAGATCTCGATGATATTATCATCCAGGTAATTTACTATGATGTCACTTCCTATTTTAAGCAGAAATTCCCATTGGGCCTATTTATAAATTTGAAAAGAAGAAACATTTAGAGCAATTTTTTCCCCAATTTGTACTGTCTAACGATTAAGGTTAAAAACCTTGTTAAAAATCCTCTTTATTTAGTATTAAATATAAGGTTTTGATGAGATTATGCCCATCTTCCCCAATCCAAGGTCAAGATTTTGTTACAAGTATTTCATATAGGCAAATTGTCCGATACCATCTTTAATAATGTAGCATGATAAGGGTTAATGCCTTTACATACATAGACTAAAATAAGCCACAGGATGCTCAGTTAGATGAAGCTAATGATAAACAATCCCGGTCTATTCTTGAACAATGAGTTCTTTGATTTGAAGTTCTAGATTCTGGATTTGAAGTTCTAGATTCGAAGGTATTATAACGGGTTTTAGTTAGTGTGTTATTGGTTGTATATGACTCAAGAAGTCAAGGTATTATAATGTACTATCCCCTCAGCGGACATACCAAACACCTATGATAAGTAGTGTATCAAGCGAGTGCATGTAGCTTATTGATATAGCTTGTATTTAGACCAGGTGTAGTAACAGCGTTTACATACATTCATTGTATGTTCATACAACAGCACAGTATGTTCATACAACAGTGTTTAAAGTACTAATAACAGCAAGTTTTATTGTATAAAAGCCTGAAGAGGGAGAAGTGATAAATTATTTAATAAAATAATTGATTATACTTTTAAAGGACTTTCTAATGAGTGGCCTCAACCAATTTTATAGTAATTATACCTTGATGTTAAGCAAGTGATTGTCTATTGCTAGTTGAAGATGAACATGTCTTTCAATATGAGATCAACATTCAGTATGATCAATCCTTGAATACAAAATCAATGTATTGAATTACATTTGGTAATTAATTGAGTGCTCATATACATATTATGCCAAACAAATCTTGCCTAAACAATATCATGACTGGTTGAGTAAAACATTGATATCATCACCTACAGCTATAACATTGCTACACCACACCTATCAACTTTTCCTGAGGCCAAAGGGGGGTGGGGGTGGTGTTCATTTGCAAAGTGGGAGATTTGTTATTTATATATAAATGAAGAAGGAAGTTATTGTTTCTAAGTAGGAAGATTACTGAAAATGTGTAAATTAAACATCCCTCATTTAATAGAGGGACACCCTTCAAAAGCGGGAGAGTTCACATGTAAGCTACAGTTTTTAAAAGTCTCTTATCCATTCCTGTTGAATCTACGTAATATTCAATCAAGTCTTCCACTATAATTTACAACTGTTTGTTATTCATTAGTTGTACATGCAAATGTTGTTTAATTAAAATAAAAAAAAGATAAATATCAGATGTAATTAAATTGAAGATTGTATTGATCATCATAGGTCCAGACTATGGGTTGGCATGCCTTCACTTCATATGATGTCTAATGATGGACCATATACATTCAACATTTACAAACGACTGGGTTGATTATAATGATGGTGGATATTTAATGTATATCTGTGTCTGTCATTTCAAATACAGGCCTGATCACTGTATAGTTGAATGGATTCACTGATAAAAGCAAAAGGTGTGAAGGGCTTTTTGAAGTGTCCACTGTAATCATATGACTACTGGATAGTTCAATAGCTCACCAGGACTCAGCAGTTGTGGAGCAACATTGCTCTAGTTGATCCAACTCAATTTGAGCAATTATTATTCTAATTATCTGTACTGTTTACAAATGACTGCTATTACATGTAGTTCTTAAATAAGTCATATCATAGTTATGTATTTGTTCATAAGCACCTGTCATTTAAGAAAGAAGTTATGTCCTTAGACCTAGAGAAAGAGCACTAGCAGAGATAAATCATGCTGATTCAGATCTTGAGTCTCTGCATGACACAACTTATGGTCGTTATAGGTTTGTGGTTTATTTTCACTGAGAATGGTGACCCTTGTATTTATGATTGGTTTTGGAAATGACCTTGGAAATTAGAAACAGAGTTTGAGAGTGAAAATATTTATTTCTCTGCAGGACTAGAGCATATTATTTTTAATATTGCTATATTTTAAAATAACAAAAAAATGAAAAACTATTTTTTTATATACAGCTTTATTAATGTTTTATTTTACTTCAGTTTGGATGCAGAAATGCAACAAACATAACTTTTAGACTAATTATTTATGATTGTTGTTCCTCACCAAAGGTATCTACATAAAGGTAGCTGAACCAAAGTCAATGCACCAGACAATAAATGTGATGCAGCAGGCAATAATTATAAAATATTTTAGAAGAAATTGGAGCATTTAAAATTCCTACATGTATTTGAACAACGGTGTAAAGAATTCCTTGAGTGATGTGACACTGCTGATCCAGTTATATATATGGAAGAAATTCAAGCAGGATACTTTGTTGTGGGCTTGGCCTCTAAATGGCTAGGTAAATAAGATGTATTGTAGTTTAATTGTAGTTGAGGTACAATACCAGCCATGACCTTGAACAAATAGGTTGGATGGTTTTAAATTTCAAATACCTGACATAATCGGGGTAGATAAAAATTGCTTACTCATAAATTGTTCTATGTACCAACAAAACTAGCTTTT
Organism: Sinonovacula constricta; assembly: GCA_007844125.1. Taxonomy (NCBI): domain Eukaryota; kingdom Metazoa; phylum Mollusca; class Bivalvia; order Cardiida; family Solecurtidae; genus Sinonovacula; species Sinonovacula constricta. The sequence goes on along the minus strand of CM017556.1, from coordinate 19,309,066 downwards.
AAGCTCATCTGAGCACAACGTGCTCAAATGGAGCTTTTGTGATAACGCTTCGTCCGGCTGTCTGATCATGTCTACCTACTATTTAAATATGTAGCCTGCCATATTTAAGCCATAATATGGTATTGATATGAACAGTAGACAGTTTCATCCTATTGTAGACAGATGGGAAACAGGTTCTTTCAACTTATATTAATCCACTTCCTGGCTAGAACCAGAACCTGGAGCAATGTGCAGTAAATAGTCTTGCCTATGGACTAACATAACTTGATCAGTTTCAGGGTTCAAACCTGGGACTTTCCAAACTGTAGTCCAAAGTCTTAACCACTAGACTATGAATGCCCAGTGGAAGGTTTAGTTGGTTAAAAGTAAAAGAAGGTAATTATATTGTTATAGAAGAGACTTATAGAAGAGTAAGATAGAAATAGTGATCGTCTTAATCTTGTCATATACTAAGTGATTATTTATAGCATGAATATGTGAATTAAATAGATTGTTAAGCTTTTGAGTACTGTATTTTAGAGATGATTACAATGATGATGAGTCAAACAGATCTTGACAGTAATTATGTAACATATGTTTGGTTATTCTGAATTTAGATAATTGTATTTCATTATCACACAAAATTGATAGATGATAACTTTTTTCATGTCATTGAAAAACCTATTTATTGATGCCTCCCACTATGTTTATATACTTTTTTTAAAACTGTTTTTCCCCCAGGTGGTTTAATGTGAAAATGAGAAAAGCAGCACAACATTAAAACATCAACTACATTTCCAAAATTGTTTATTCTCAACCAATACATTTAATAATTTTTCAAACATTTTAATAAAGCTTGTTATTGTTAGGACTGATTACTCAACTTACTGTGCCAAATCATACTGACTGAATCTTTTCAATATGAACTCACTAGAGTTATACAAAGTGAGTGCCTTTCTTGTATTGTGCAGCACTATGTGCATTCTGTTTTTGTAAGGACCCCTACCTTGAGGACACATTTTGATGCGCTCATTCTTCTTTTCTATATTTCTTTTGTTGGAAAGTATAAAAATGGACCTGAGAGTTGACTCTTGACTGGTTCAAAACAGAAGATGATTTGTTATCTTTCTTCCAATGTCTGGGGTGTCACAGTCTGGTGACAGACCTGCAATAAGTAGTATTTTGTTAGAAGACTTGTTAAGTTACCTTGCGATGTAGCATTAAATAATCATATTTAACATATCAGAAATGCTTTTGTATATGGGTTATTTATATATGTATATAGTTTTGTGGGACTTAAGATAAGAATAGTGTTAATTAAGTGCCAGATTGTGGTCTTGATATTGTAACACTGTTAGGGATTGAGTGGTGTTAAGGGATTATATATCAATACACAACTTCAAACTGCTTGGCTTTGGCTGCCTTTGTCCGGGTCTTTTTTGACATTCTTTGTTTTCCCTTATCATTATGAAAAGTCATGTCATTTGTATTTACACTTATCCCTTATCAGTTAGTTGCAGCGTGTCTTGATCAGTAAGCAGTCTTGATCACTTAGCCATCTTGATCAGTTAGCTGTTCTGATCAGTTAGCCATCTTGATCAGCTAGCTGTCCTGATCAGTTAGCCATCTTGATCAGTTAGCTGTCTTGATCACTTAGACATTTTGATCAGTTAGCCATCTTGATCAGTTAGCTGTCCTGATCAGTTAGCCATTTTGATCAGTTAGCTGTTCTGATCAGTTAGCCATCTTGATCAGTTAGCTGTCCTGATCAGTTAGCCATCTTGATCAGTTAGCTGTCTTGATCAGTTAGCCATTTTGATCAGTTAGCCATCTTGATCAGTTAGCTGTCCTGATCAGTTAGCCATCTTGATCAGTTAGCTGTTCTGATCAGTTAGCCATCTTGATCAGTTAGCTGTCTACAAAGGACTGACTTGTTTGATATGACAATCATGTAGTATTCAGGATTACAATACTGCCAGTTCATTTTTTCTGTAAAATTTTTAAATCCTTTTTGTTGTTGCTCTCTTTGCTTTAATAATCAATTTTAAGTAACAGTAATTTTACAGGTAGCTCCTTCTGAACTGGTAAATATCCTTTCAGTGCCGAGAGGTGAATATAGTCACACACTTAATTTTAGAAAACTTTCATGTGAATGTTGCTTAAATATGACCATAGTTGTGCATGTTGATGTGATGTAACTAAACACAACTAAGCATTAATAAGTCTAAACAGACCATACTGGCTTAGCCCTGGTTTTGATCCCGGGCCGCGACATACCAAAGTCATTAAAAATGGTAGTGGTATAGCTCCCTTGCTAACGCTCAAGCAAATATAAGGGTAGTTCCACGACTGGTTGGCCCGGTGTCAGGATAATGTGACTGGGTGTGGCATCATGCCAGGTGTTCACGGCATGCTATACACAGTGAAGGCAGCACTATATCTGCTTCAAGTGGACACCGACTCCAGATAACTGAAATATTGTTGGTGGGAAGATAAACCCAATAAACAAATAAACATAGTTTGAACAGATAGGTGTATTTGTGGGCCTATATAGCTCGATTTTCTGAGTCACATTATGTTGGAGATTCAGATTTGGCTCAGGTGAGATGATTCTGCAGTAAGCTGTGGATCTTCTAATACTTAAACTAGACAAGGAGCTATGTGATAAATGACAAGGGGCTATGTGATATACATTATTAACTGATTTGTGGTTGGTATTGATGCTAATATACATAAAATATGTTTCCCTGGAGACTGCTCATATCCATCAGCTAAAGCAACTGTTCTAGAAAAAATATGTATGATAAAATAAAACCTTGGAAATGTTCCAGATCTGTATAAGCTATTAAAATAAGGTTTTACAGTATAGATTGTTGGTAGTTTATATCAGGTGTATATTATACAATCCAACAATTAAATTTAAAGCACTCAAGTAAATTGAACATTCATGTTTATTTTTTTTGTATATAAACAGCCCTTTTAATATGCTGAGTTCAGAGAAAGAACAATTGTTAAGCTTCTTTTTTTTTAAAAATATTTAAAGTTTACAATTTATTTGTTCAGTTAAGTAGTGTATGTTTTATGCTTCACTGATCATTTAAAGAAAGAACATCACAGAAATAAAACATTAGATTGGCATGGAGTTATCACCTCAAAAAAGTATCATTGTTAATCGCAAATTGACCTATTAATAACCTATTGGTATTAACATACATGTGTATTATTTTCCTCTTAACTACATAAGTTTTGTTTAGTTTTTATATAGCCATACAATAATTGTATCAGCAGCTGTTAATGTGAAGTAATATATCATGATGTGAACTCAACAGTTAACGCTTAATTAACCTGCCAGACACAAAATGACCTTTCTATGGAAATGTAAATCCAGATCATCCCACTATCTGATTTATATATGTCCTGTTTGCTTTCAAGTCACTGCCATTTATATATAATTAGGTCAGAGGTTGTTAGGAAATATATCTAAAAAAAATTATTATGGATAATTAATTAAGAACATGCATTTTAGCAGGTAAAGTATTGTCATTATCTCAAGGTTTATCTCTCGATTCAAACACCAGATGGATGGGTGTTATATAGGAGCATTTCTTATGCTTTGATTAATGTCCTAATATAGCCTCCATTCCAGCTCTCATTTAAGTCCATTTATAGTATAGGGACAATATTAGAGTGTCCATAGTAAAGGGGTTGGTTGATATTTATCACAATCATTTTCGATATTGCAGTTTGTATCTAAGTGTGTTAATGCAATATTGCTCATGCAAGGTTTTACACAAGGATATAAATAAAGGCTCCCATTGACAAGGAAACAAAAAGTGCAAGACCTAATCCAGTTAAAGGCCATGATACATATGCCTGTTGTGCATTTGTCACAACACATTCTCTGTATGCTCTATGATAACTGTTAAACATGCATTGATGGAAAATGACAATCTGATTACTTGCAAAATGTTCAACATGGACAAGAAAGGGATCAGATCGTCTTCACTGCCACATCAAAGATAAAACATCAAGCTTGATGCTCAGTCAGTCTGGTTATATATATATATGTATATCATACACCCATACACTTGATGGAGTTATCTTATGGTAAACATTAAGTTTAGCCCCCAAAAATCTGTGGCAGCTTTAGATTATCTGGCCGATTTTATGAAGTCTGGTTGATCTATCAGGATTTTTTTTAAAGAATCACACTTGCCAAATGTCATTGTGTAATTTGACCAGATTTGATCTCATGGTTATGTAAATAGGAGAAATACAAGTTTTGGGTTAGAGATAAATTGCAAATATAGTTCAATCCAGGGCAAGCATCTTGGATCACTTTGCTCCTTCTTAGGAAACTTAAGAAGATTTTAAGTAATTAGCTGAACCTGTGTAAGTGGATCAACCCAGACTGAGTTTACTTATCTTCAGTAAAAATGAATACTCATATACCCAGTAACTAAGGGATTTTAAGATTGTTTAAAGTCTTATTTAGCACTGTGTTCAGACTTAATGTAACTGTAGACAATTATTTGGTATCTTCAGGTGTCTATATCATAAATGTGGTAAATGAGATAATAATTTCCTGCTAAGGCTGAAGATAAATATGATGATTTGATTTCCTGTTCTTACATGAGGTATGTACATGATGAAACTGTGGATAAGGAAATTGGCCCAAGCCTACAGAAACTCAAACTAAGTGGGTCGCTGCAAACCACAGTTCTACAGATATTGGCAATACAAGTTACATGTACAACAGTTCTTCGTGGCAAGTTCAATTTCAATGAAAAAATACAAAATAAACACACAAAATTTATGTTTGTTTGTTTATTGGGTTTATCGTCCCACCAACAGTATTTCAGTCATCTGGAGACGGTGTCCACTTGAAGCAGATATAGTGCTGCCTTCACTGTGTATAGCATGCCGTGAACACCTGGCATGATACCACACCCAGTCACATTATCCTGACAATGGGCCAACCAGTCGTGGAACTACCCTTATATTTGCTTGAGCGTTAGCAAGGGAGCTATACCACTACCATTTTAGTATGTCGCGGCCCGGGGGCCTCCCGTACCTCAAAATTTATGTAAGACATTTGTATATATATATATGTAGCAAATAAAGTTTGTAAATTACATGGAAAAATAAAATGAAACAACTTACTTATCACATATTTTCAGAACTATGTACAGTCTGACTGATGCACAATTTAATTCTCAAGACTTCACATAATGGTAAACTAATTTCCTTTCTCAAAGATCCCCCTGCAGGTCTGACCCCACTAATGATGCATTTTACCCAAGCATCAAATACACATTTAAACCAGTCCTTATGCAAACCTTTGTTGAAAACAATGTTGCCTGCGCGAGTTTCTTGCACGATTCAAACCTCTGACCATGCAGCTGCACCTCAAGCAGGTGGAAGTAGTGAAAATTGAGTGGCTCAAGGTCATGCGAGTAGGTGGGTGGCATCTGGAATGAAAGCATTTAAATTTCTATTTGTGTAGTGCTGGCAGTGTGGGCTGATGCATTGTCATGATGCCATACGACCATTTCCTGGATTGCACATGTGGCCAGCCACTTCTTCTAGAGCACGTTCATTACATCTCTGCAAATGACCTGCAATATTATGTAAATTAAGGAATTAAATTGCTCTTTTGACGGGCATATTTTCCTCTCATACTGAAAAAAAAAAAAAAAAACACAGTTTTTTAAGTGTGTTAATTAAACATTATTAATTATTGTTAATAAGTTATTTTTATTTAGAATAATATGCAGCATTCCTGGTCCATCCCTCGGGAACTGCATTTGTCAGGATCACATAATGTGGATTGAAAAAGATGATAAACATCACTTTTCCACATGATTGTACCATCCATGCTGTCTTAGAAGGTGGTTGCCTGGAGTTTTCACTTGAGTCTTCTAGAGGCTTGACTGGCGCTTGTACTCTGATTCAAAGAAGTGGAGCCAGGTTTTGTCTCTACAATAGTTTCATCTGATTACACATGTACAAAAACTCGTTGAGTGTCATATCCCTGCGCTCTCTCCTATCAGTCTTCAGCAAGCAAAGGGCGCACACTTGTGATAAATGTTCAACTCATCAGAGACAATTTGATGAACAGTTGATTTTCTGATTCCAAGTACTTCTGCCACTTTTTGCACAGTTTTGCGACAATCTTGACAGATGCAGTTTTCAACATTCTCTTTATGGGCTGCAGTCACAGTCTGTGATTGGACAGTCGGTAACTTTGCATTGTCACACTTCTCTTTCCATGGACACAAGTGTACTAGAGACATATTTTATACTGTTCAAAACTCTGAATATGACAAATTGTATGCACTAGAGTGATTCCTATCTGCATACAAAACAAAAATTATCACAATGCTCTGGTAAATTTTCTAACGTCTTCATAATGGAAACCATCAAACTCAGTAGGCAAAGTCAACGTATGCTTGAACTTGTTTTTATGATGTAATTTATTTGAAATTTCTACAGGTCACCTCACAATATCTGTAGAAGATGTCTGCGCGATTCAAGGGCAGATTTCTTTCCTAATGCTAAATGAATGCTGATAATTTAAATTATAAAATATATAATATTAAAACCCCTTTTCCTTAATTTTGCCCCGTGGCGCTAATTTGTATGTGTGTTTGAAAATGGGATAGAATAGAGTATTTGTCATAGCACTATCGGCTAAAAGGCATGATTAATGTTTAAACACACTTTGTCATTACCGCAGATATTATCAGAAATTGTTTCTTAGTTCTACAACTTAATTGTCACTGAGATTTGGGACAACCTTCATATATAGGGAAATACAGCTTGTATACACATGTATACGTTATACAGGGAATGAGAGATGGTAGTGCAAGTTATAAAGGGCATGACAGATAAGAATATACCATGAATATTTGAGGCAGTAATATATGTTATATGATTGTTTATTGGGTTTATCATCCAGCCAACAGTATTTCAGTTATCTGGAGATGGTATTTGTTATATGAGGAATAAGAGATGTTAGTATAATCAAAAATGGGAATAAGAGAAGGGAGTATAAGTAATACAAGGAGAGATGGTAATATATATCAGTTAAATAAGGAACAAGTGATGGTAATATAAGCTGCGGATACAGGAAATGGTAAAGGGTAATTTAATAATTAAGTTTAACAGGAGAGATGGTTATGTAAGTTATACATGGAACAAAAGATGGTCATATGAGAAAAAGAGAATGAGAGATGGTTATATACGTAATACACGAAAAATAAGAGATGTTTTCATAAGAAATACACTTAATATGTGCACATATTCTGTGTATATAATGTGTATATAGACATCCAAACTTTAACCTTTTTTTTGCACACAATACATGCTGACCATAGTCTATCAATTTTAGTAGGAAAATGTAACTGTAATTTTATAATCAGAATTTCCTCTTTAACATTATATTTTCACATAGGTAATAAAGGTTACTAGCAATAGTAAACCTGCTTCTCATATGTCCCTTTACATTTAAATTTGTTCACATACCACTCTACCATTGATAGACACACTTAATCTTTATAGTCTGGAAGTAGATATAATAAGGATTATATTTTGAAAACTAAACTAAATTTTTAGTGAACTTGTTCTTTGTTATTTTTAGCTCACCTGAGCTTATTCTTAGGGTGAGCTCTTGTGATCGTCCATCGTCCGGTGTCACACATCTGTCAACATTTTCAAACATCTTCTCGGAAATAATTTCTGCTGTGACAATTTTTTATTTTTAGAAAGTGTATAGGATTAACCTTTTAACTTTTCCATTACACCAGTTTACCCCTTATCTCTTTATATTATTTCACCAAATAACAATGGAAAATTTCAGCAGCTAGTGGAAGTTGTTTGAATGCTGAAATTTTGGACTCATAAATGTGCCAATGTACCTTGTTCTACATTATAGTATGTGAAGGTAGAAATGATATAAATACAGACCAGACTTATCAGATAGTTTGGACCTGCTCAAAGAGGGAAAAAAACACGCAGTGGTATAATAATGCCGATTCCGTTCAAAAAAAGATTATTGAGTCAATTTCTTAGTTTATTACAAAAATGTATGCCGACCCTCTTAGTGCAATCAGTAAAACGTCAGCTCCAGCTGTCGACATTCCAAAGTCAATAAAAATGTAACTTTTTGGTATAAAAAGCTCCCTAGCTCCCTTGCTCAAGCAAAAAATAAGGGTTGTCCACAACTGATTGGCCCAGTGTTAGGATAAGGTGACTGGGTGTGGTATCTCAGGTGCTAAGGGCATTGCTATACATAGTGAAGGCAGCACTTTATCTGCTTCAACTTGACAGCATTTTCAGCTAACAGAAATACATCGGTGTGAAGATAAAACCTAATAAACAAACAAGAATAAAGTGATAGTAAAATCATTGCTACAATTTTCATGTTGTTACCAATGCTGACTGTCAGTAAGGTGGAATGCCAGTCTGTCAGTTGTTTTGTTTGGGTAACCCTTTACCTGCCTAACTGATCACTTATCCATTCTGTAAATCTTCAAAATCTTTTATATATATGCTGCCATTCACATATACAACTGTAGAATGTTACAGACTTGGAAGCAGATAGTAAAATTCATCATTATAAACAGCTTAAACTGAGGCTTAATTTTAGCCTGAAGACATGTGTTGTACACTGGTAGCAGTTAAACAATAGGTCGACATACTTGAGGCAATGATTCATCCCTAATGTTACCTTGGTACTTGGAGGTTTATTGTCTAGAAATCACACCTGTCTCTGTGGAGAGATCCTGTACACATGTCAGTAAAATGTCTTGTTGATTTAACAATGGTCATGTCAAACTCATCAATATCTTTTTTTATGACTGGGTACATTATTTTCATTTTAATCATAATATAAAAATTCTGCAATAGTTAGGCGGCACTATTTTCATGTTGTTTGTTGAGTTATAAAAGAAAAATGGAAAAAAAGTGTTTCACATGTCGCCTTTTCATTCGTTGTAACAGACAAGAAATATATGCCAAAAACATTAATGTCAGAACAGGCGATTTTAGTCAATTTCAGGGGCTAATATTTTGTTCTTAATTTTTTCTTATATTAAAATGAAAAAGATTTTGTGAAAATAGACTTTATCTTTATTATTTTGAAATTAAAATATGTAAATAATTTTCCCCAAATGCCTTAAGTTCTGATACAAAAGTCTCCAAAGGCCCCTTCCCATAAACCCTGCAAAGGAGCTGTCAAAACAACAATGCTGAAATGATATTAGGTTTTTTTAACATATTTATGTTAAAAAAAATCTAATATCATTTTAGCATTTTCCCTTATGTTGCTTGGACAGTACTGATTTAAAAGTTTTATACTATGTAATGAAGTAATTACAAAAAGTACATGGACTTTCGAGCAGTTAACTTAGCTAATATAATAAGTAAGAAAGTTTAAGCAATAGTTTGGTCCGAAAAATTCCAGCACTCCTGTAACTTTAGCTTTATACAGCAAGCCCCTATCCTTTAAACCATTTCTGGAACTGAAGGGAGCTGACAACTTTACTACATAAGAAAACTAGAAAACAACCAGCAGAAATTCAGATAATTACCACTTATAATGAGCGCCACCTGGAGAGTCCTTTTCCCCTTTTTCTAAATAAACTCTGTCTGCTTGTAATTAACAGCACTATGATATCAATTACAGACATTGTATGACCATGACTGCAGAGAGCAGCCTCGTGTTTATGTCTGGTTGATTACAGCTGGTGGTAAAGGAACTTTTCCCTTCCCTTTCCTGCAGTGATTATATCACATATATATCATTACACAATAGGCAGACACTGTGTGCATGGTGTACTCATTACTTGTGTGCAAGAAACTCTTATATTGTTGGCTCTTGTTTGAGGCTACAGTAGTTGCCATTATAACACATCAAACAGTAAAGTGTTAAGTCTACAATTTAGTTTGGAAGAGATACATCTTCAACTCATTATGGTGTTCAGTTTATAATGTAGAGTCGATATTGATATGGAATATCACTTTTAATTATTATTTTGGTCATACATTTGAAAAGTATTTCAAATTAAATAAACCATGTTTAATTGGGTATTGAACCATCAGTGAAGAAAATTAATTTGATAAGTTTATATCAAAGACAATACTTATTAAAGATAAGGATTTCCTTAACAGATTTTTCAGTTTTAATATCAAGGGGGATATGTTATGTGGAGCATTTGAATTTGGAAATTTCTTGATTTGGATAACAGATTTGATGTGGATGAGTGGAGTTGCAAAGTATGAACTTATTTAAAGGTAGGATTTATACTTGTACAGTATTATTTTTAGTTTCAGATGTCTGACTTTAAGTTTCGCTTTACTTTATAGTAATTAAAGCTTTCATGATACAGTATGACAATTTTAAACCACCTTACTTACATTTAACTCAGGCATGGTTTTGCTATTGGTACATTAGGGAGCTGTGTGTAGTTTCAAGTTTATATTTTAACATGTTCCCCACATAAAATTTTAATGCCTAATTTATGGTGGCTGATTTATGTCACTATGTCTATTATACCATGAGCTCCGAGCACCAGTACAAATTACTGAAAAGATGACATTGCCAAGGCGAAAAGTCTCCGTTTATATATCACATCCAACAAATGTTGGTACCCAGATTGTGCCTTCAAACCGGAGATTGGTAATGTGGACCAAGGTGTTCCCCATATCAAGGCTTGATTATAAGTGCCTACTCACCCTCCGTGGAATGTGAAATTGTCATATCGAACAAATATCAAAATACAAAAATGATCGCACAGAAATGCCACAGCCATGTTTTGATTCAGTTGACAGATAAAGTCTAAGACTGTAATTCAGTTTATTCTTCGCCAAAACCTTGGAAAAATAATTTATGTTTTTACAGACTCAGGTAAGGGCAAAAATCAACAGGTATTTTCATTATATATCAGAGGGAAATATTAAAATGATCTGAGTGTGACTTACAACAACTAAGGAAATTTAACTTATAATTTTATAAGGTATAAAAATAGAAAATGGCAAGACTAAAATATGGCATATTTTCATTGTGTTTTCTTTTTTGCTAGACAAAATTCCAACATAATGAAAAGTCACATTTGATGACTTTTCTTTGTAGTATTTTGTGTCTTGTTTGGACATTAAAGCTGCCAATATGAATAAATATTGGCATGATTAACTACCTGGTACTGGTTGCCTAGGAGCTTGATCCATTATATTTCTCTAAAAACAAACAACAAATTCCTTGTAGTATGAAATATGGCATTGTCTTCATGTTCCGCATGTTGCTTTTGTTTTAAAGTTTAACATTATTTCTGTTCTCTTTTGAAAGTCAACATAATGATCATTATAAAGGTTCAGCAATTTGCTTTTGTTTTCAGTTATTTCCAAAAGAAATGAATGTTACTTGAATCTGGGCTATATCATTTAGTTCCCTATTTATCAGTACATGCAAAAAACACAATGAAAGTGTGGGGATTCACTATTATTTTCCCTTACATCTGATCCTGTTGGCAGAGTGTTGGTATGTGTTAGGTACATGTCCTTGGGAGGTAGTGGAATGCACAGAGTGTAAATACCAGCAGTCTAGAGAGGCTGTGGATGCTGGCAAAGCATCAACCAGGGGAACCTGTTATCTCCTTCATGCTGCAGCCTTATCATGCACTGATAAAAACATTCCAGATATGACAAATGCATAATGATTTTAAAATACATTTTAAATCTCATAGTTGTCAATCCAAACCATAGAATGTGATTCTAAGGTAAGTTAAATTACATTGCATTAATTCCAATGACAACAGGCATCGGTAGATTTTTTGTTGAGAACTACAGGTTAACCAAGTATATTCTGATAATGCCTCCATTATCATTTACAAGCAAAAACGTGTCATCCAAAAGCAGACTAATATATCCCCATTTTATATAAAGGACAGATAAACCCTGCTGTCAAACAGCAGACTGTTGTACTCTCATCATTGACAGACAAATATATGTTATCCAACAGCAGACTGATATACTCCCTAGTCATGGACAAACACATTTCATCCAATAACAGCAGACTGATATATCCATCCCCCCCCCCAATTATCATTGACAGACAAAAACCCATTATCCAACAGCAGATTGATATACACCATTATCATGGACAAACAACATTTAAAACAACATTTCATCCAACAGCAGACTGATATACCCCAGCCCTCAACCAGTGAGACATGTTATGCCATTAAAATAGCCTTCCACCCTACATTGCTTATGATTTGTGTAGTCTGTGTACCATAATAGTTTTATGTTGATTATCATACAATATGATTCTGGGTCAGGAATAATTGACTTACCCAGTCGCTGTTGGTATTAGATTATATAGTGCTACATTTGGCTTTTTACTTATTCATAGTAATCTACATGCAAAGGTGTCTAGACAGTGCAGATCCTGATCAATCAGTGGCAAGTGGGAGTGACTCATCTGCATCTACACAACATACCTTAGCCTGATCAATTAGTACTTTCAGCAGCATATTTGGGTTAGTAGGAGGGGGTCTGATATGCAAAGTGATGTCTGTGTGGCCTCAGTTGTACTCTAATTATTGATTTGATTGGTTCAGACAATTAGCTGATTGAATGTTCAACCCCTACTGAATTATACATCTGTATCTTTAAATGTGGCAAGTATAAAAAATTAATAACAAATCTTAGATAAATTTAACCTTGGGGTTTTAGGTGTTTAACTATTCTTACAACTGACATCGGTATTGAAGCATTGTGGTACAAAAGTTCTATAGTGAAGCCAATGGAGTGAAAACCCAACATGGAAGACAATGGGGTAAAAAGTTTACTCCCTAACACAGTTTTTAGATGTTAGATAGCTACAGAGATATACAGCAAGTTTATCATGCATTTGAGGGTAACAAAAGATATCTGTATTGTTGTTTTGTTTACTTTCTTTTGAATTTTTGTTAAAGAGAGAAGACTACCTGTATCACTCTTTTCCATCTCCATAAAAAGCCTTAATCAGTATCCCATACAACTGATCAAAAGACTTTAAATTACAAGATAAAACAGTTAAGTGAAAAAGCTGAAGAATATAACACTTTCAGATCTTTAGGACATCTTATAGTGCTCAGGTTATCCGATAACACCTGAACAAGGCTAACTTTGTGTGTTATTGTCAAGAAACATAACTCTTGCAGGTTTGCCAGTGTTGTTGGAACTAGTTGTCAGAGCTTCAGTTCAACACTCCCATATTGGCGATAATCTATAACCATTCCAGTAATAATCAGTGTTTACGTCACTATCAGGTATATTCTGCTTTCACAGGTACTTTTCCAATATAAGGTATTCTAGCGATTGCAGATAATTAACTTATTGACAAAAGGGACAATAACAAAATCACAAACAGGTCTGGTCAATAGTATCTAGTTATCATCACACCATTGACTATTGACACTTCACACAGTTGGAATTTCTCGATTTGTTTAGCTTTAGTCTCTATGACTTCAGGTGCTTTGTTATTTTACTTCATGTTTATAATTTGTTGTATTTTGAAGTTACAAGATAACTAAAAGTAAACTTGTATTGTTTTGGTGACCTCAAGCTCTGATCAGTTGTGGTCACCCTAGATATATGTCCGAATAGAAACACATACATTTTTCACTGTTTTTACACATGTAAACTGATTATATATTTTAAATTATTTCTTTAAAAGTACAAAAATATAATATTATCTTAGTATCTGCCAGTGCAATTATAATTTTAACAAGATGCATTGTACAGTCATAGTGAATTCTCAGAATAATTGGCCTTAAGATGAAGACTAAATATCTGAAAGTATAATTTCCCATTTTTACAATAAATTCTGACCAATCAAATGTTTGAGAATAGTCTTCAACTTAAGTGTATAGTTGAATAACCTTGAGGCCTTGGTGTTTCACTGAGCATCCTTGCACACCTGTATGTTAATTATCCAGTAACCAGCCTACTAAAGGTGGAAAAGTTGTGGCACAGCCTAGTCTCATCCGTGCGCATGGCATTGGAAGGCATTATTATTGATTATTGTCGGCTTGTTGAAAACACTAATTAGATGACATATTTATGGTTGAATAAGGGAGATACCTGGATAAAAATCAGAAGTAGGAAGATGCTGTGCTTCTTATTTCAGTAATATTTGACACTTTTATGTCACATCGAAGTCTGACTCCAGGACATTAGAGGCAGTGTTAATGTTAACGAAGGCTTATCCATGTACTATTGTTGACCCTGTAAAGTTCTATACATGTTAAACATAGAACAGTTGTGACTGACACTTTCTGACTTATTACCATGATAAAATTGAGAGTTATTTATTACTGCTAATTATTTTTCATGGTGGTCAGGGAGGTGTTATTGTAACTGGAGGTGTATACTGGTTGATTTTCTAACAGGCTAGACCACAACAATAAGTGTAGGAACCATAAAAGACTCACCAGGATGTGAGCAAATTGTCTGGGGATTTGGAAATAAAATGTTTTAAATATTTATGTGATGTGAAGCACCAAGGTTTCAACACTGTCCAGATCATGAGATGTCAAAGTAAAGAGGTAGAAGTGAATATGTGAAATCCTGAAGGACCGTTGGCTGCTGATTCTGATTGTAGTTGCTACCATTTCTGTTTCATTTAAAGTTGTGGAGAAAACACAAGTTTCATAAATGGTTACATGGAAGCTACTGACATATCTGCTACTTTAAATGTAACCGTGGTTGTAAATGACTTAGCAACAAGACCTGAAATGTGATTGTAGTGTATTCGATAACACACACTGTAATCTGTATAAACACAGTGATACTTTCCTTAATACTGTGTTATTACTGCTGTTGATCTGAACTGTCAATGTGAATTATGTTCATGACACTAGTAACAAACTTGCAACACTAGTGCATTGCAGTTGTTTGTGACTTGATAGGGGCTATTGTTGCTGATATTAGCTGCATTCTGTCTGGATTCTTGACCAGTTGTTGACCAATTGTGGAAGTGCTGTTGACAACATAAGCTGAACATGGAGCGGTTCTTCAGGATGTTCAAAGGTGATATTTTGGTCTCAATGACACACCTGGCAGAGATCTCTTTACCATTATTACATTTCAGAATGCCAACTAAGTGGAGTAAATAATATTTAACAAACCAGTATATTTTTAAATACCATTCAAACCTTACTATTTCTACTCGTTTTTATTGTCAAATTGAGTACCTGAGCAACATATGGCTTGGCCTTATATTTTGTGTAAGCTCAAATTGAGTACCACCAATGTAAGGTTTAGCCTTATATATTATGTAGTCATTATTCGTTAATGTGGTCATATTGAGTATTAACAATGCAAGGTTAAGACTCATGTTTTGTGTAATCATTAATGTGGTAATATTCTGTACCAGCAACATATTAGGTTTGCTCTGATGTTTTGCAGGGCTAGAATTACATTTTCTTTAGGGCAAGGCAAGTGTTGCCTTGGACAGGGCTAATATTTTTTGGGCACTAAGGCAAGTTGCAGTTGCACCAACGCAAGTATTTCCCTCTGAAAAGGGGCACCAAGGCTACTTAAGTTTTGACATTATAAACATATATATCTTCATGAATTCTTATCATAAATAATAAAAATTACAAGAATCAAAACACGTGCGTGGACTGGCTTACACACCTCCTGAGGGAACCAATCAGCTGTGCAAAAGAATGACACACCTCCATCTCCATGGCGATCTTCTCTCATTTTAATATTCTGATGGACAACACACGTGCACACTATGTTATAATTTTTGTCTACATTGCAGCCATTCACATTCAAGGTACATGCACGTTGAGCGATGCCACCTTTTTTATGGCATTTTTATACAGTGATTATGTATTATTCTGACTTCAAACAGACAAAATATTAAAGCTTTATTGTCCGGCATTCAATATAAGTCACGATGTTATTCAGCGTCTAAGTCTGGCGGGGCCGGGGAGAGAGCAGAACAGCTGGATGACATCACACTAAACGCCATGTAATCGACATGGCCTTTGACCCGCCCGCCATTTGCCTGCTGATTTGTATCACAATAGAACTAACGGTACCTGCGCTGATCTGTATGTTCAGTTTAACTTACCGAAAAAATGATGTAAGCTTTTGGCATTTCGATGCAGCATTCGCTATATCTGCCTGCTTTCTTTTTGTTACTGTCTTTTCGTGGCATTTCTTCAAAAAATTTAAAAAAAAAATGCTGGCGTCGAAGGTTCTTTTGACAGGAAATGCCGGGGATTACCGATGATCATCTGCTTATTAATCGGTACACATCGGAAGGCAGTTCCAATAATAAAATTTACCCCCCGTCATTACACTGCGATTGTAAGTGTTGACGTGGGAGTGGACACGTTAGAAACAATAGCCGGTAATTCGTTGGTGGGTAAATGAACGTAAGAAGCAGGAGGGGCTAATAAAATTATTATGGGATGCGCTTTTGTACCTCGTTTCTCGTAATACTTACGTTGTGGGAACTGCGTCCTTCTCTACTGCGGACATGGCCAGTGACGAGTTAAATTTGCGCGGCAGTGTCGGTTTTCATCACTTGCTTTATCATTCGTACTTACTCGACAACCTCCGGCAAGCTTCGGAAGATAGTTCGTCAATATTGCGGCGACATTGTCACATAGTTATATTCGAGTCAATTTCGTAGATGAGGTGATCCGAGTGTTGCTTTATATTACTGAACAACGGCGAAAAAAGTCAACAATAGGAACTTGTGTTCGTTGTTTACATGTAATTTTATTTCATAATAAATGAGGGCACTGTTGCAAAGAGGGAGGGCATCCACGGCAACAATGTTGCCGTGGATATTGGCATTATTCTGACAGCATTACGGCAAGTAAGGAGGGCAACCACGGCACGTGCCGTGATTGCCGTGGTGTAATTCGAACCCTGGTTTTGTGTATTAGTTTTAATAGTTATTTTGACTACCAGCAACATTTTTGACCATTATAAAGACACTTTTGCAAAAGATGTAGGTACTGTTGTGTCTCTGAAAAATGTTAGAACCAGAGAAATATAGGGTTTGCTGATGATAATACAATTTCAAAGCATTGAAATACTCTGATTTAGTTGCAGAATATTTGCCAAGGAATAAAGTTATTTGAATTAAGCTGCACAGGAGCTAACGCAAAAATTCATCTGTTTATTTAAGCTTGCAAGCCACAAGCTACTGTCATATAAAACTGACCAGTTGATGGATAAATACAGGGATGCTGTCATTCGTATGTGTTATGACTTTCCTATTGCAGTCATTTTTATTGTGTTGTTTATATTTGGTTCATTTATGAATCCTTTATATCCTGCTGACTGTAATCAGGTCTGCTGCATCATTATTATTGTTGTTTATTCGTTTATGTGTTTATATGCTTGTATAATATCTGTTAGTGCATTTAAGTTGAAAGGATTATCTTAAAGGTCTGACTTTATAATGAAACATGATGGTCAAGTCATAACTTAATAGTTTAGAACTTTGGACCTACTTTGAGATACTAATGCAAAGTAAAAACTGAATGAAAAGCAAGCCGTCCACCCACATTGGCAGAAATTATTCCGTGCATCAATATACTCTTAAACCAGAAATTATTAACTAGCCAAGGCAGGACACATTGCTCAGCTGACCATGGCCAGGCACCTTGCCCAGATGGCAAGACAAGGCACCTTGCCCAGCTGGCAAATGCCAGGCACCTTGCCCACCTGGCAATGGCCAGGCACCATGCCCACCTGGCCATGACCAGTTACTTTGCTCAGCTGGCCAGGCACCTTGCTCAGCTGGCCAGACACTTGCTCAGCTGGCCATGACCAGTTATCTTGCTCTGCTCGCCATGGCCAGGCACATTGCTCTGCTCGCCATGGCCAGGCACCTTGCTCTGCTCGCCATGGCCAGGCACCTTGCTTAGCAGTCCATGGCTGGGCACCTTGCTCAGATGACCATGGCTGTGCACCTTGCTTAGCTGTTCATGGCTTGCTCAGCTGCCATGGCCAGGCACCTTGCTTAGCAGTCCATGGCTGGGCAACTTGCTCAGCAGCCATGTCCAGGCACCTTGCTCAGGTGGCCATTTCCAGGCACCTTTCTCAACTGGCCATAGCCTGGCTCCTTCCTCAGCAGGCCATGGCCTGGTACCCAGCTCAGCTGGTCATAGCCAGTCACTGTGCTCAGATGGCCATGGCTGTGCACCCTGCACAATTGACCATGGTTGGGCACCCTGTTTAGTTTGCCATTATAAGTCACTTTGCTGAGGTGGTCAAGGCCAGGCACCCTGCTCATTTTTCCTTGGCCTGGCATTGGTGTTAAGTAGACTTGCAGAAAAACAAACTAGTCTATATGGTAGTATTGTATTACATGTATGTTCACAATATGGTGTGAAGTTGTTATAGAGGTAATATCATTACCTCATAATTATCTGTTGGTTTAAATGGGTGACAATTTGAAGGAAAATCTATAACAATATCTGATTGATTGTTTATACATGAAGGTATATGTCAATGTCATTAAATGATGTCATTTTCCCACCATTTACTGACGTCATTTTCCCACCATTTACTGACATCATTTTCCCACCATTTACTAGCATGTCAAATAGCATGACATTATGATGTGCATCTTTCATATTGTAGCCAAGTGGTCAGACAGTTTGTAGTTTATAAGTCCATGCTGACTTACTTATTTGTCTCTCAGTTCTGTTCTGATAGCAGGGCCCATATATTCCAAAGATAGCATTTACATACTTTTTATCATTAATTGCCTTGATCACATCAGTTTACATCTTTTGTAACAATAATTACCCCAAATTTAAAATACATTTATTAATACCAGTAGTTACAATATGGTTAATGATGATTAAAAACTGCAATATATGCATATCTTTTCATTCTCTTTCTGATCACTACACCTCTCTCATTGTTTCATTTAACTTTGTCTGCTTATGCCATTTAACACTATATCTGCTGTGATAGAAGACTGTGTATTATGAATGTGGTTTTGCTGCCATCTTGTTGGGGCTGCTTGAATCTCCCCATATTAGCTCAGAGGTTTATTTCTAAAAGTAAAATAGGCTTAGCTGAGGTGGTCTCTGTGGAAAACGTTCATTGTAAAAAGTTGAACTATATGCATGTCCATCTTTAACCACTAAAATAATGCTCGATATAAACAAAACAATTGTCATGGTAACAATATTTATTGGAATCCCAGATGATTTGAGACTCTTACAATGTCACCTGGATAAAACAGGTAAATGTTTGTTCTGGTTACCATGGTGACTCTTGGAAACTGAGTAGCTTTTCTTTTATCTTTCATGAAAGAATGTTTAAATGGAATTGCTGTTGTGATTGTTAGTGTGACAATCTGAAGATACAGGTGGCTTTTACTATTAATCAAAATTTTTGAATTGTTGTTTTAATGTGATTACGTTTACAAAGGTATACAATGTGAAATATTTAGTTTGGTACTTAATTTCTTGTTACAATTGTCTTTTAAAACTAATGTTTTTTTTATATCAGAGACTTGATATTCTGTGTCTCATAATAAGTCAGACTTTGTTTCAATATTTCAGTTTATATTTAATTAGAGGTCATGAACACAGGTATAAGCATTTATGTTGTGTTATAGGTATATATTTAAACTGCTCGTCATGCCCTTGTGTTGCAGCTAACATAAAGTTATTGTATATGTGGGATAATGAGAAAGTGACAGAAATGAGATTGACGTTGAAACTACAGATCTACCTTTGGCTGTGTGGTTTAGTGTTTGTATCATGCAAGTGTGCTCTGATAGATTCAAGTGGTAACATCTGGTCACCAACTTGCTGGCAATAGTCTTGGAAACAATTGTTTACACCCACTATATCTTGCTCCTTTCTTTCTGTTGTGCACATTTCTGCCATGCATCCAAAACTCTTACATGTATGACTCTCTAGATCTATTTCTCCCCTTTGCTCCAATTTTGTCCCCTGTCGTTCTTTGTCTATTTTATTTTCATACTCATTTCTATGTCTCCTTTCCCCTAACCCCATCACTTTTTCTTCCACACTCTGTGTTTTCATCTTCCTTTTATTTAGGTTTAAATTCTTGATCAGGCCTGATTAAGAAAATTACCTCAAAAGCTAAATTAATATGTTTTATTATTTGTTTTCTGACATTGATTTATAATTAATGACTGTATGTTGCTACTGTTAGTGTATCAACTTCAATGCATTTATATGTCTCTAGATTTATTGTGCAGTCTTCTGGAAATGGCTGATTGATATATGCACCTTTATACAGTGATTCAAATAAATGTCAACATGCATTCTTCTGAATCGAAAGAAAATCGTGAAACACACATGTTCTTAAGTAACTTCATCTCTATCATTTAGCTGTACACAGTTTATTACTATGAGTTGTATGTACCTGACTGATTTATATTCTACCAGTCTTCGGCATGTATGGCTAATACTTCAGTATGCATTATTTTATGAGAACAGTGTGTGCATACATATACATATATAAATATATTTATACACACACATATATATGCATATATGCATACTATATATATATATATATATAATATGCACCATTTAATGATTAAATCCCTTGTACAGACTAAGCTGTCATTGTTCTTGAAGTATTGTATGAATTGTTTGTACATCTTAAGTCCAGTGTGCCATATGGTACCTTCATTTGCATAATCAATTACTTTGCTAGTGTTTGTATAGTTCCAGAATACAATTATACAGTTTATATGTATATACTGGTATATGTGGTCAGAATATGCTATGTGAAATCTGGACAGAGTCAGGGATTTGAAGCATAATGTAATAACTGTTTTTAGACTGTTGTTGGATTGGAGTTCTTTTACATTTATACTTACCTTTGAAGATTCACACAATCATCACACAAAGGCTTAACTTCCTGTGCTTGTAGACTTGATTAAAACTTGAAACCTGTGAAATTCCTATAGATCAACAACTTCTGAATTTTGCTACTTGGTGTAATAATACTTTGTGTCAATATTTTCTCAGTGTACGTTATCATGAGTGGTGGAGTATGAACAAAAGTTGAAATAGAGGTATAATTGACTTTAATGAAGAGTATGACCTTAAAACTTCTATGAACAGTTATATTAGGTGCTTGGTTTAGGCAGGCCATTATTGTATTGCCTTCTAGCCTGATTGTTTCAGCAGTATTCTACAGTATAACCTTTTAGAATGATTGTTAAGGCAGTATTCTACTTTATAACCTTCTAGCTGGATTGTAAAAGCAGTCCACTACTGTATTGCCTTCTAGTTAGAGTTCTTTATATGTGACATAAAGTTAAGGTAAATAAATAAGATTTAGTTGATGATTGGCTTTAAAGACTTTTCTGGGAAAGTAATGTTGTGATGAAAACATTGTTTTGTGTCTTAAAAGTAATAGAAAACAGAATCTTTTAAATGCGGCAACACACATGTTGGTTATTGTTTATACAATTTATGTTTTAATTATTATTAAAGTTTACTGTTATCAGAATAAAACAAACATTCGTTAGTATTGCAAGCCCTAATTTTGGCTGGTTCTATGTCACAAGTAAAAGTGTTTTTAAATGTCTTTATGCAACTTCTTTATATGTTCAATGCCTAAATCTGTTAAAGTTTTAATGCATCACCGATGACATTTAGTGAGCCTGCTTGTATGTTACAGGTGATCCAGATGAAGATGCAGGCACAGATGTGGACGCTGTATTGAGGCACACCAACAATGTAAACATGGATGGAGTAGAGAGCCCTCCCTCAGAACTGGACAAACAGCCACTGTATGGCAATAGCGAGTATGGGAACCAGTCACCAGATGGCGGAAGTGAGCATGGGTCAATGGAAAGTGGACACGAGGGCTCGTATGATATCACCCAGAGCACACATAACATGGAAATGAGTGTGGACAGTCTAAGTGGGATGGATGGTACCAGTTTACAAGATAATGTCAGTGAGACGAGTGCAACAGACAGAATGTCCGATGGTGGGGATTCCAACTCATCCGCAGGAAAGAAG
The DNA here is from genome assembly GCA_007844125.1 of Sinonovacula constricta. Taxonomy (NCBI): domain Eukaryota; kingdom Metazoa; phylum Mollusca; class Bivalvia; order Cardiida; family Solecurtidae; genus Sinonovacula; species Sinonovacula constricta. The sequence goes on along the minus strand of CM017556.1, from coordinate 19,287,035 downwards.
AAGAAACATGACCGACGAATGACCGACAGTTTACTTTTTAAGCGCGATCTTCATGAAGGGAAGTTGTTGAATGAGAGTTTTCCAGGGAGCAGACCCAACTCAGCTGCAAGCTCCTCCAAAAGTGGTACACCATCGAAGGATAAAGGTAAAAACCTCAGACATGTTGTTCGTTTCCCATCATGCATCTGTTTGTCCATGGAATGAGCTATGATAGAAGAATATATGTAGTATACAGTGTACAGAGCACTATGTAAGGGGATTAAGTGAATGATTGTACAGCTATTGAAAGGCTAACATACCTTTTATTTTGTTAGTAAAGGGAGATAATCTGTTTTAATTATGGAATATTGACTGGAGTATATATATCTTACTATGTTCTCACTTAAACCTTAAGTTATGGCAACCTGTTATCTTAATAGCCTTCTATGCACAAATTGATCAGACTTAGTCAAACAGTGTCAATGTAGATCATCTCACCATCAGGAACTGCCTAAACTATAAACCTTTGAAGGTAGTATTATAACCTAGATGTAAATGTCCATGAACATGATCTAATTGTCACATATGCTGATTCTAACTCTTGGCCGGCCTAATTTGTTAAAATCTTGTACAATAAACCTAGTTATTTGCTTTCAATGAAATGCACATCTTCTTTTGTCAAATTGCTTTGAAGACTTAGCAACAAATAGTTCAAATTCTGATCAGACAGCTACTATTGGGTACTGGATGATCTAAATCCTCCCTATTCACCAATGGTTCACCAATTTTTGACCAATTTGTGCTTAGCTGGCTAAGAGATAATAGGTACCAGAAATTACATTTTTGGGTAAAAATAGCAAAGTAAGCAAACTGAAATAACAATTGCACCCCTTACACTTGAGCTCTGTGTATTTTTCTTTTCAGTACGAGTGAATTGAAAGATTTGTAATGATGTAATCTATTTGTTCTGTTATTTGGATTTTGGTTTTATTGGCTGCTTGGATTTTGTGTTGTTTTTTTTGCCAGAGTTCAGTTTCTATCCTCACTCATGACTTTAAAAGCAGCACAAACCATGTTGTTTTAGATGTCTGTATAGTTTAAGGAAAACAGAACAAATATTATATACTAATTTTTATTGTATATTGTGTTAAACAGCATTTTGACTAAAAGTTTCAACTGTTCTAGTGTGGTGATTCGTAAATTTTGTTTATATTATTATAACAATGTTAATATTTTTTAGCCTTACAACGTTACTGTAAATAATGTTGGCAGACAATATAAGAAGTCTTCATTAAGTTACATATTTCTTTCACCCATAACACTGGTATAAGTACATTTATAATTATCAATAGATATTGTACTGTTTACATAAAATAATTATCGTCCTTTGATATAACTCAGGGATGCCTTTTGAAACATTTTGCAGGCTGCATATGGTGGAAACTTAGAACATAATTTAAATCTTGGTATTACAGCACAATTTGAAGGAGACAAAATTCACTGTAATTAGCAAAACACCATTGCTATGGCAACAAGGTAGAACAATAGCCATGTTTTGTGGATAAAAAATGATTAATTAAGTTAACAATGTTACATTTTATGTTTTAAGAAATCTTTTTTGTTATTTTACCATATCTAGAGTGAAGCATAATGGTAAAAATATAAAACTGCTAGGAACATTAAAAACTGAAAAAAAAAATTTTAACAGTAGTATTGCTAGTCATAAAAATGTGTAAATAATTGCTCAGCCAAGACATGTGACGAATGTATGTACTGTTTTTTTTTAACACAAATATACAAGTTGTATATAAAGACATGTGTAGAAGGTAACCATGACTATGAGTTTCCACCACAAGCAGCCTGTACAATGTGCAGCATGTGACATATGAAGGCTATAACATAATGATACCCTGCATTTTCTATAGGAGAGCATTCAAAACAATTATACATGGTGTGGAGTGGCCGATTAGGCAAGTATCATTGTTCATTCCTCATGGTACTGTTGGTTCAGTAGTGGGTGTTCATGGTCAGAAACCCCCAAGACTATAAAGCTGTCCTGAGTTATTGTGTTGTTCTTTTCTAATATGTAACGTCCAAATTAAGATTTCAAAGACTATAGGAATTATTGGAGTCTTCAAAATCTTCACCTTAGCTTTTATCTCTGTCTAGCAATTTTATCATTTAATTTTAAAATTAGAGTCCATCTGAAAAGTTATTGTTAATATATTACTGGAACCTAAGTGAAAGCAGTCTCATGGTTGGAATCAAAATGACAGCTAGTCAGAACAATTGACATTTGAAACATGACAAATAATTGATTATTAGCAATTTGACCAGTCTTAAGTTGTATCACTTCCTATTGCAGTGCTTAATTCTGTTCCAAGTCGTGGCATAAAGTCCAGGTCTCATTGATTAACTCTGTAAATATGAAGATGACAGCCAATCAAAGTGCTTCATTGAAAACCATGACTTATTTTAAATTATTTTGCCAAAATGTAAAGTTGATAACTAGTCTGGATTCTTGACTTTCTAGAGAAGCCTCAGTTACTTGATTTTTTTCGGATACATACTGGTACCTGTTTTCAGGTTAACAATTTTTAAGGGGAGTATTGTCACTATTGAATGCGCTCAAATAGTTTTATAGTCTTTGGGACTGATGATGATGAAAGACATGTTGTTACTTGATATTGCAAGAATGTTTTTTTGCTCTTGGTTATAGCTTCTTCATAAAATATTAAATGCCCAGTAAACATCTGATAAAGCCTGTAACATTTAAATGCTTTTTTATATATTTAATATGTTTAATATAATATATTCAAGAATGTATGAAAACATAAGAGTACATTTTTTCCAATATGTACATCTGTATACTTAAATGTTTAAAAAATACACTGTATCAATAACAACAGTATGTGCTTAATTGCCTTATTTTATAATGTAAATGGTCAAGTCAACCCAACCTTTTTTTCTTTCACTATGCACCAATATGTACTCTTGCAATGTCAGGTGACTGTCCTCTAAATATATTGATACCCATTGCACAATGGTATGTTTGCATTTTAATTTATCAACCAGCTTCATTTTAAGATCATTTTAAGTGAATAAATATTTAAGTCCGTATTGAGGTATGTCCATTCTTTTAATTCTATTTCACCATACATTCATTTAGCATGACTTAACACAAGCTGTTTAGGGAACTATTTTTCAAGCATGATTTATTAACATGGATACCTCCCTAGATATTTCAGATAATCACTTGAATTGAAATAGATTCTTAAAAATCAATTTCCATGCATCATTTTGTGTTAGTTAATAATAATGTTGTTGATTATCTTAACATTATTATTTTGAAGCTGGAATATATTTGCACTGGATAATTAATGCTTCCTTTGATATCAATCAGATGATAGATAACACACTGCATGCTACCCAGTGGTTATGGTGTATTTATCCAGACAAATTGTAACCAAGTCATATACTACATTAAGTACATAGCTATACCTATCAATCATATATATTTATCATAATGTATAAAATATCTATAAAATTCAATGATGCTGATTTGTATTATGTTTGAAGATGTAAAAGTAAAGATTTTGTAATGTCAAACTTTTGCAGCATTTTGTAACCTCAAATGACCGTCGTTATCACAAGTTTGGACCAGTCGAATAACATTTATTATTTGTCATTGTTGTATTTATGGTTATTGCAATAACTGTCAGTGCCAGTTGCATTAATGCCTATTGCAGTAAAGTCTATTGCAGTAGACCTGCTCATTTTCTAAAGGTCACATCTACCTTCCTGGGGAAGTTCCTTTCATCAATGAGTCTATCTAGTTTCATTTATATGTTACCACATTATGCTTTAAGAATATCTGTAAGGTTGATTTAAGTTGTGGTAATAATGGTCATGATGATGGCTATGATTATGATGCTGATCATATGATGACAATGATCATAGAACATTTATTTTGTTATAAAAGGCGTTATTGCAATAAATGATTATGTCAATGCCGGCTGCTATTATGTCTATTGCATTAAACTCAATTGCAATAGTCCATGTATTGCAGTACAGAGGTTGCAACATGTTATTACTAGATCCCACTTTGCAAACTAATTTTGTATGCTTAATAAGAAGTACAAATATTCATTATTATTGTCTGCGATCTGAGCCAGCAAGGTGAACATCTGGACATAAAGCATTTAGACATTATAACATAAGTGAGTTCATTTTTTAACATGTAAATTTTTGACAATATAGCACTTTGACAGCTTTGATATATTTGCAGACTGCAAAGAATTCACACACACTTAAAACTATTGATAATTTAATTAAAATAACTATTCAGACAGGCTTTCTATCTAGAAGTATATGTTGTACATAGATCTAGCTCTAAACTAACACACAAAATTAAAATATGACATAAAAGTGAAGCCAATGTACAAATTCAAAAGCAGTTAGCTTTCTAAGAAAATGTGCACATTGGGAAAATGGAAACACTTTAGACACCAGTTATATCAAACCAGCACTAGCAAAAATGAAGTATTATTTCAAAAATTGTTTGTGTTAACTCTTATATTGATCCTGCTTACATTTCCTTCAATTTGGACTTCCCACTTTCCAATATGCTTAAAGCTGTAATATTCAAGAGGACCAAAAGCACAAAGCAAATAGTTCAGATATTTGTACCACAATTATCAGTCAAGCAGTCAGCATTTCTGAGCACATTTGCATCTATCTCTACTGATAGGTTCTTACTGTAATGAAAGCCATAAAGCATGTGTTCCACTTCATTCAGGCAATAAAACCCCCTTTGAGAACAAGAACTTTGCAGGATATATTTCTAGAAGATTCCTTTAGAATGTGGTTTTGTACCTTAGTGGTTTGTTATGATGCAATGTGTTTGTGCCCAGGATCATTGTGTATATTGATATGATAGTTCCGATAAAGGTAATATTTTTGTGATAGTTTTAATTTTTAAACATTGTGGTCCTTTTGAGGTCTTTCAGAGACATTGATTGGTTTTAATTCTAGTTACTTTCATAATGTCAACTTTATTATATGTTGTTTAAGAAACTTCCTTTAACCCTAAACAAAATATCTGCACTTTAGCCTTGTCAAATATTGACAACATTGATCCATTGAAGAGTGTTGTGATAAAATGCCCATGTCTTGAATCAAGTTCACCAAGATAGTGTACAAATGTCAAATTGATATCAATATTAAATTATTTCTTCTACAACATTTGAAGGATGGAGTTTTTATTTAATGTTGTTACATGACTCAAGTCCTAAGTGTTTCTATAGCACACAATTATTTTACAGATATCTTTAGGAATTAATTGATTTTATTCCCCATAGTTATCTGACATTGTTTATTTACTTATTGCCATCAAACCCTTAGGGTGATTACAACACAAACAGATAGATCTCGTCATAAGAAATCAATTTCTCCTTCTGTGGTGGTCTGACAGGGTCAAACTTATCCTTATATATGCAGTGTCCCAGGAGTTAATCTGCTTGAGTCGCTGTGTGTGTTGTAGACATCCTGTACATTATTCATGGCTCCCAATAACACACACTTGCCTGCTCGGCAAACAATCATGAAATGGATCATACATCTTTCATGCAGATTGTATATAGTTTTCATACCTCTCGGAAAAGTTCTTGGTATTTTTTATAATGTAGAAAAAAATTTATATTAACATATACTGCTTTATGTTGAATTATAACTCCTAATTTGGTTATTTTGGATATTTCTTGTTATTGGCCTAAGCACTGGAAAAAGAAACTTTTTGAGTGTTTTTTTTTCAGAAGCAATTTTTGACTGACCCTGTATATGTTCTGGGGCAGTTAGGTTGTAGTTATTAATAAAGTATTCAACATTTATATGTTGATCGTTTTACTGATGTGAGACCTATGTTGAGATGTGAGTACCACCTGTATATATATGTGGCTTGGATGGCTGTTTGCCTTTGGTCTTTATTTACAAACAAGCGAAAACACATGCTGTGAAAGTATAAGTGGATATCTTGCCAACATGCTAAAAATCCATCTGGCTTGTAGGTAATAGACTAATACAACTTCAAGTGTACTTTTCGTCTTTGCATGTTTTAGCATGAAGTGTCATTAGTTTAATTATGGAAAGTAGAATTAATTGGTGCTAGGCATATAGGAGAGGGTGCTATGTGAATTATTGATGGCTTGTGATAGATGGCATGTGTTGATAGTCAGACAATAGCACACAATGGTTTCTGTCTACCTGATCCTTTCTCAGGAGGGTCAATAAAGTGATGATTGTAAGTTTTAATGACAGTTAGCAATCTTCCAACCATGTCTACTTCAAGCTGATATAGTGCTGCACTATGTTAGATCATATATTAACTGATAATCACACAGTTAACGCACATTTCTGTCCAGCAACCTGAAATGTTGAAAATGATCCATCACTTGTTTTTATTCTTTAGAAATCTAAAGTTTACTTCCAGAATATGGATTGTTGCCTTTACTATAATAACATTACAACAATCAAAGAACTTCAGGGTTCTGTCCATGGACAATGATGTCTTAACTGTGATAGTATAATGTTGTTATAATTTGACATTGTACCAAAGGCAGTCATTCACATTTATCGTGACACATAAACAAACCTATGGCAAGCATTTTTTGAACCTAACATTGTAATTCTAGATTGAAAGATAAGACTGAAAACGATACCAAATACTTGCCTTGTTCATATCTTGTTTAAGTTTCACTTTCATTATCATATCTGACTAACTGAAACTTTTAATTAATAGTCCTTTAATCTTTGTGGTTTTAAAAATGGCTTTTTTTTAAGATTAAACATACATGTTGACTTTTATAATTCTTTGACTAACAGCTTGTTCTTTGCAAGTGATAGGCTGGAAAGTAAATGGCTGCAACTTAATTTCCACATTTCTTGAACAATGTAGTCTACTTCATTTAATAGAGATTTTTTTAGTCCTTTTTTGTACGTTATATTTAAAATTTAAATCATTGTCTGGGCAGATGGGGCTTTACAATTTGTCTAGATGTTGATTTTATTTCTTTTAAAGCAGTTCTGTTCTTTATTATGATGACTTTCAAGGCCAGTAACTCCTAGAAAACTCTTGAAAACTCATCTATATTCTGCTATCCTAAATACTGGAAATTCACATTATAGCTACAAAGCAGTCTGCCATTGGTTAAAGAAGCAATCAGTGGAAAAAAGCATAACAAACTTTGATCTTGGAGAGATCAAAGCGAAGCTGATTAAAGTTGATTTATTATATGATTATATTGGTAGATAGTGTCACTATTGTAGTTGTTTATGGTCGATAACATCCAGGAAAATGAAGCAGTGATCAGAGAGGTCGATCACCCAGTCCCCAGTGTTTGATTTTGTATTGATTCTTCATTTAAATAATATAAAAAATATAGTTACATGGTAACTGGGACTGTTTTATGTCAATCTTTTCCCCAATAATGTATTAATTTGAAATACAAAAAAATGGTACCTAAATGTGTATATTTTTCTCTTTTTTTTTCAGGAATGAGTAAAAGTTGATAAAATTGTAAATGATAGATAAGTTTATGTTTTTCTTTTCATAATGCTAGTAAAAATTGTGATGAGCAAATGTTTATAATCTTCTTTTCAATTAAATAAGTTCTTATTATTGTGGCAATTTTGTTTGTTTTCTTTTTGAAAGGATTTTCTTTTGCAAAATAATGGTATGTCAGTTCACCTTGTCAAAGTAGTATGTGTCATCAGAGTAGTCTTAATAAGCTGCTGGCACAAATGACTCTGTTTCTTAACTGTGTCGATGTAGGGTGTGTGGGGAAGAACAACATAAACAGACATAAAACTCCTTGACGGCTTTTGCTTGTTGTTAACTATTTAATGATTATTGATTATTGATTTTTTGCGTCTAAATGATTGATCATTTGTGATCAAACCCTTTGATTATTGCAAATTGTCCCCAGGAACACAGAACATTGTTTGAAGTGAGCCATAATTTCATGATCAAAGGGAGACTACTACTGTTGACCAGTTGGGAAGTATATCTGGTGGTGACAGCTGTGAGGACAAGAATCTCTGTCATTTCCTTTATGTCCCAGTGGATTCTTTTTTCCCAGTAATCTGTAACATTTGTTATAATCCATACACAATTCTTGTTATTTGCTAAAAACTACATGGAAATGTAATTTACTAGCCAGTTGCTAGACAATATCCCAAAATCTGCTAAATTTGTAAAAAATCTATTCTAAATTCTTAGTTATATTGTCTAAAAACTTGATGGCAGGGTCACAAATCCTATTGCTGGAGACTCAGCAGCAATTAATAGTGCAGATCCTGATCACAGTTCCTAGTATAACCCTGTCATTTATACTTTTTACCGCAACCAAGATAACAAGATAATTATGTTAAAGTAAAATATAAATTTTGCTCCTGATTTCAACATTATAAAACATCTCATTTGATATATAACATAACCATCAATTATTGCCAGTTAGATCCAGGTATCACAGCAAGAAGGTGTTAAGGCAACACTATATAAACTTTGATAAACGGTTTGATGGATAGCTGTCAGCTTCCTCCAACAGGTCCATCCATCATATAGGGGTGTTACCTGTCACAATCCGGACGACCTGTGATTTAGCAGGCTACCTTTCTTAATAACCCGTTCTAAAATATCTTATTATTTAATAACAGAATCATGCCAAGGGTACTAGTCTTTTTCCATGAGACTTGGCAGCAAGAAGTGTAGATCCTGATCAGAAAGCCATCAGTTGTGGCTGCCTGATTTGGATCTTCATTATTTGTTAAAGCTTTATAAGTATGTGGTTTTTAAGCTAAAAATAATTAACACAGTTATATAGTCGATGTCAACAATGGGCCACTATATTGCCCACTTTCATCTCTTCTCATCCAGGACTTTTAAGGGGTCAGTTTTACAACCATGTAATGTCAAATTCAAATGGAAACACTATAGATAAAATGTAAAAATAAACACCATTGCATAATCCAGTCCACAATGTATGTGTTTTTCAGCATGTAAGTCCTCACTTAGCTAGCCTATAAACGTTCACAATAAATTATATCACCTATATTCATACCAGTATAATGGTGTGACTTGCCCATGAAAACATTCCAAAAAAAGGTTAAGTTGTCTCCCTTGCTGACATTTATGCTGCTCTGGTGGTAGTCATTGACAACTAAGTGTTGGGTAATGGCATAGATCTTGCATCCAGGTGTATCTGTATGAAAAAATGTCTGCCGTGGAGCGTAATAAGAAATTATTCACATTTTGATTATCTGCTTTCTCTACTATTCTGGTTTTTACAAGCAAATTAGCTTAACAATTTTATTATTCTATGCAATTTGCTGGAAATGAAACACATAGTCAAAGTAAAATGATAAAATCTTAAAGGACAAATGAAAAAAGCACTGATCGATCACCTTAGCTATCACTCTGTATATCTATTAGATACTTTTAAGACAATAAAATCAAAAGGTTTTTAAATAATGTTTAGAAATAAAGAAATTTTTCATCTTTTCTGTATTATTTTTTTCTATTTTCTTAATAAAAATTAACCAATCACATTTGCAATGATAGCTGACAAAAACTTTCTGATAGTCTCAGTATTGTTGGGGAGTCTGATGCAATGAATTCTACAGTTGTGCATCCCAGTAATTAAATACATTTAAATTTTCATTACAGTTGAACATTAAGCACAGACAATAAAACCATCTCATCTGGCATCAAGTCAATTGATCAGACAAATGAGTCAAATTACACCTTATTGCCTTCACAGGCTACATTAAATAATAACACCTACTTAACCTCTGATTATTTCCTATCACCTTAATTCACACACAAAAAAGACTTAGTGATCAAGACTAACTGTCAGCAGATAGTGTAGATCCTGATGAGGCAGCTCCCACATGAAGCTGGCTAATCTGGATTTATAGTATTTGCAGAAACCAGGTTGACTCAGTGTGATGAGGCTAGGAGCTAATTATCCTGTTCCCACAGCTGCCTACAGCTGCCAATAGAGGAGAAAATGAGAATTACCCATAATGCCCTTGTACCCATTACTCCCCTGTCAAAACCCCACTTCCTGTCTGTCAAGATCCCAAGCCCATTAGAGGTCATGGTTCGAACCTTGTTAAGCTAATTAAGGACAACTCACCTGATGCAGGTAAATTTTGCTGCACACCTTTTTATCTCATAGCCTGCTACATAAGCTAAGTGCAAGACAAAAAGTTATTTGCTGGCAGTTACATATCAAGATATACAAGAAAAGCATCAATGCATTAAGCATCAAAGGGCACCCAATATGTTTGAAAAAAGACTGTACGATATCTGATGAACAAGAACACTGGACATTTGAGGAGTACTTTGACTTAAAATTAAAAGCGAGCTGAAAATATGATTAGTTGATTGGACTTCACATGGACACAACATATGCTGCACCATTTGTGTTGCATATATTGTCTAAATGTATCAAGCAATTAATTTAATAAAGCAACTTTTATGAAACTCATTTAAGAAATATTAAACAAAAAAAAACTTTAAATCCTCATACACACCACTGCTAATGGTGCGAATAAAACCAGGTTAATCCCCTTGGTTCGTAGTTGCCAAAATCAGTATGTTATATACTTGATAAGAAGTTAAAGTTGTGCAAATCTGTAAATACCTAACAACCACTCACAACACTTTGGGCATATCTACGAAATATACTTACCCAGATCGATACCGCCGATGAGTTAAGAATAACATGATAGCTATAACAACAGCTCATTGCCAAATTTCTAATGCATTCCATAAAGGGTGCTTCTGTTCAGTGCGGACACCAATAAAAAATAGAGACTCTGCATCAAATAATAAACTCCCATCGTTATAAAATTTTTGTTATTGAATGTCAAGTGTTAATTGTCTTTAACTTGCAATAGAATGTAGTTGTCAACACATTGAAATGTCTGGTTCTATTTGTATCAATTTATAGGGTGAACAAACAAGAGTAGCACAAAATAGTCCTTTAACATCTGTCTTTCAAGATTCTTTGTGTACACATGCATGTTTCCAGAGTTAATTGAATGTCCAGCTAATAGGATTACTTGATTGACCTTTTACCTGTGGAAGAGGATGTCTTTGTCATTCTGTTAATGATGAAGGCGTGGTCAGAAAGGTAATTTGTCTGCTAATTATGGTCCACGTTTGTGCAGATGTTACTGCATCCGATAATTAATTCTCACAATAAGGTTTAAAAGGAGGACAACAATTCTCAGTAGATGGTCACATTTCTATCACAGTGATGTTAATTGTGCAGTGTGGAGGTTGTAAAAAAATTCTCTGTGCGTGTAGTCTGCCTTGTCATTTAATTTATTGGATGGGTATTGTTAAATATATTTTTCTTTGAGTGTACACTGCACAATGTTTTTTTAAATCCATCTTACTGTTAACAGGCCACAACATCCCCTAAGGCTCCTCTTTTGTTTTAATTCAAATTCATATTTCCACCATAAATTTTCAGTTTTCTAAAATTGGTAAGCATTTGTTTCATATTGATGTTCTTTCTCTCTATTTGTATTTGAGAAAACTGTCTGTAAGTTATAAACGGTTAAAGAACCCTAGTTGAGATTTTTGTCAACTAACCTTTCCAAGGCATAGCTGTTAGGTTTTCTCTATTCTCTATGCATTGGCCCAGTGTTTTTTTTTTATTTTTGTATTTTACTGGTATACATTTACCTTTGTAATGCCTTATCATGTTTTCTTATTGCAAATCTTAGAATGTGAGGCTCAGATATGAACAAAGCACATGTAAATTGTGTTATGAACTTCTTATAATTATAACATGTTTCTTTTGATTGCAAACTGTTTTACTTTCCATGTGTTATTTGAAGTTAGACATTTACTGAAAATTCTAGCACTTCAGTTAGAAGTTATTTTTTAGTACAAGCAGCGCTATAATTGTGATTTATACATAAAACAAACAAAAACATTTCATTTAAAACATTGTAATTTTTTTACCAGTTTTCCCATTGACAGACACTATCTTTTCTGTTATGAGCAATACCACTTAAAATTCTTGCAAATATAGACTGAAGAGTCCCTTAATGTGTTGCATGATATCTTGTCACTGTTGTCAGTCTCCAGAATCTTCATACAATGCCAGTCACATAAATGAAAGTTTGATATCAGAACATGTGCCACATGTGCTAGTGGATGTCAAACAAGGTGGCCTATGTGCAGATATTCAGGTAGAATGATGAGTTTGTCATCTTGATAGAAACATATGCCTGCTAACCTGCACATAGACCACTCTTTGGACTTAATGATATTAATAATGATTAATTTAAAAACATTTTTTCTTTTGATTCTTTTTTTTGTGTTAATCGAAATGGTATTAAATTTCTAAAAAGAATGTCTTTTTCCAATTTTAAGTTTGGTCTCATTTTCTTCTACATTATCTGGCATGTTATAACAGTGATGGAAATACTTATTGTATCATAGGGATGTCAAATCTTCATTTGTTTCAAGGGAACATCCTCTAAGCTTACCTGAATGGTTGCAGGTAGATCTTAGATGTGAAAATTTTCAAATCTGGTTATAGCATGTCAAGGTGAAGAACAGACATTTCTACATACGTGTGTGTGTACAGCAGGTCTGTATGACATGATATGCAGTATGGCAGGTAGTGCACATTGATTCAATGATTCATTTGTTCAGTGTAAGCCGTACTCAGGCATAGGGAAAAAAAGACTAAATGATTTGAACTTTAGTTCAAGAGCAGGTTTGTTTAAACATCCATTATTATCATAATATGTTTTTACTTGCTTTTTGTTTCTATATAAAGCAAAGTCATTGTCATTTCTATGTTTTTGTTTCAATAAAGCAGCCATTGTAATTTCTATTTGTTTTCATAATGCAAAGTCATTTCTATGTTTTTGTTATCATAAAGCAAAGTCATTGTCATTTCTATGCCTTTGTTTTCTATAAAGCAAAGTCAATGTCATTTCTATGTGTTTTTGTTTTTTTCATAAAGCAAAGTCATTGTCATTTCTATGTCTTTATTTTCCACAAAGCAAAGTCATTGTCATTTCTATGGTTTTGTTTAGATAAAGCAAAGTCATTGTCATTTCTATGGTTTTGTTTTCCATGCAAAGTCATCATCATAGCTTATATGTTAATAAGAACCATTTGCGTTTGTAAAAGGCAGTACAGTCACTTGGGACTGGCTGATCTGGATATAAATTATATCTGTCTTTGACAGACCAGTTTACAAATCAGGTTGACTGGATCTTTGGATAATCTGAGAAATGTGCATAACTGTCTGACATAACTACAGACTTGTAATTAAAATAGAATTACAACTAGTAGTTAATCATCATACAATGTAATTACAACTGATCATGATAAAGTTAGTTTGGATAATGTGACACACGGGGATAAGCAGCTTAAATGAGGACTTCTATGGATAAAGGCATTAAAGATTAAAATAAATAACCATCAATTAAGCTTCAGTGGCAAGTTGCAGTTATTCTTGGACATTTACATCTTGAGACGTTTGCAAAGAAACATATTGTAAGTGCAAGGCATGGACAAAGTAAAACATTATGATTGGATATATGCTTTTCAAACCAATAAAAATACTTCACAATAAAATCTAAAGCTAAAAAGAGTCTACAGTCTTTATCATTATTTTTACAGATATAAGTCAAAATAATTTTACATATATTGCTTTTTTGTGCATGCATGCACTCAATAAATATTTGTGAAGTTTAATTTATTGCGATCTTTTTGGTATAATCCTATTATATTAAACCTAATTTTGAAAGGAGGTATGAAATGCATAACTTGTGAAATTTGTATATGCATGTATGTAATTATTTAATCATAATTTAATATAAAAATATAAAGAATGCAGACCTGAGCTGGTTAACATATGCATATTTGAAGACATTTTATCTTAAAGAGACGTGACAAATGGCAGTTTGTCCACTTGTACCACCAGGATTCAACAAACACTGCCAGCAGTTTCTCTTACCTTATGTTTTAATGTTCATTTATAACTTCATTGCTTCTTCATTCAACATTGAACTATTTACATAAACCAGCTACCGGTCTCTGTAAGCTTCTGTTTGTTTAAACTCTTAGTTACACCCTTTATCTGTTTGTTTTTTTATCATTTGTATTAATGTTCTGAAAAACTACACCTATCATTTGTGAAAAAAAAACTTCTAAACTGTGACAACAAAAAGCATTTACACAAACTACCACCACCTGATGCAAATCATGCAATTACAAAAAAATTACCCTTACAAACTAAAGAGATGTACCACTGCAACCATGTCCCATTAAATGACAATTTTACTGTCCCCACACCAAAACCGCAAGCTTAAATAAGCTTGCGACAAGTTTGCGACAAGATTGCGGTAAGATTGCAACCAAGCGTGTTGCAATCTTATTTAAGCTTGCGGTAAGATTGCGATAAGAAAGCCGCAATCTTAAAATTAAGCTTGCAAGGTTGCGATAGGAACCATTACGATCTTGATTGCTCGCTTGACTGCTCGCTTGCAAGCTTGCGCAATCATGCCAAGCGAGCGGTTTGGCTCGCTTAAAAGCTCGCTTGCACGCTTGGCAAGCTTGCAAGGTTGCGATAGGAACCATTACGATCTTAATTGCTCGCTTGCAAGCTTGCGCAATCATGCCAAGCGAGCGATTTGGCTCGCTTAGAAGCTCGCTTGCACGCTTGGCAAGCTTGCGATAGGAACCTTTACGAGCTTGATTGCTCGCTTGCAAGCTTGCGCAATCATGCCAAGCGAGCGGTTTGACTCGCTTGCTCACTTATCCCATGCGTGCGGTTGGGACGCTTGCAAGCTTGCGCTATCATCCCAAGCTTGTGGGTTGTTTTTTTTCTTTGCTTGATCAAATCCGTTGAGTGGCTAAGGTTGTGGCTAGATTGACATAAATAAAATCACTAGATAACATTTGTGGTTTTCACTTAAAAATCCGATGCAACAAAAAATTTACAGGGAAAATAACACAACAGAAAGATACTAAATATATTCCACTGTAATTAAAGACAATGGCAAAGAACACAAAGAAGAAGTGGTCATTTATTAAAGGAAACAACTAAAAGATGCTTATCAATTAATTTATATTCTTAACCCATAGCTCGCTAAGCACTTATTAATATGAGAAAGCATGACAAGCCATTTTCGGGGGTCAAGCAAATAGGATTTTAAATGATTAAATCAAACTTAAGTATCAATTTATTTATCATTAAGAATAAAATACATACAATGCACTCAAGAAATAGTACCACAGGTATTGTGTTCAAAAACAGTTTATAGTCAATTCTTGTTGATTTCTCAGATGACAACTCTAGTTCAGCTTGAGGGAATCTTGCATCCTTCCTCTTACCTGCACAGCAAATGTATTTTTTCTCCAATTACGTCTGAAAAAGAAAAAAAATCCAACATTCTGCATTATTTAATTTTTTTTTCATTACCTGATTTTTTATTTAGCAATGAAAGATTTATTTAGTATGTAAGGGTCTTGTGTTATTTGTACCACACAGGCACCTTCAGTCAAAGTTTGATGCAGAGTAAGTGTTCAAAGATTGAAAGAAATAGATTGGAAATTTTACAAAAAACAAGGAAACAAACAAAAAACCTAATTAGATGCTGACACAAACTTTTACAGCTTTGGTCATGATGCAAACTTGCCTATTCTTTAAAACAGCAATTTGAAAACAGCAACAAATAACAGGAGCTATAGGCAAAAGCACCCCCATATTTTATATGTTTAAAATCTCAGCTGAGAAATGCTGAACTAACTAAAAAGTAAAGCTTAACGAAATACTATCTTGGTTATTTTATAAGCATTACTATGCACAAAGGGGTAAAAGTAAAACACTAGACCTGGTAGTGCAATCCGTAGAGTGCCGGCTCCTGGTACTAGAGGCATTGGGTTCAGTCTGGGCTGCAACATACCAAAGTCATGTTAAATGGTAGTGTTATTGCTCTCTTGCTAATACTCAAGCAAATATACAGCTAGTTCTATGACTAGTCAGTCAGGTGTCAGGATAATGTGACTGGGTGTATCATGCCAGGTGTTCATGGCATGCTAAAATCAGTAAAAACAGCTTTATATTGGCTTCAATTGAACACTATCCTCTAATAAATTGTTGGTGGTTTGATTGTTTATTAGGTTTATTGAGCCACCACAGTAGTACTGGTATTTCAGTTATCTGGAGACGGTGTTCACTTGAAGCAGATATAGTGCTGCCTTCACTGTGTATAGCATGCCATGAACAAATAACATGATACCACATCCAGTCATATTATCCTGACACCAGGCCAACCATAAACACACAGATAAATAAAAAGCCAGTAAATTCAAAATGTATGATTATTACAGCAAGATTATTTTTTATTAATGTAAGTGAATACAGAGAACAAAGTTAATTTAAATTTAAAATATACCAACTAATTTTAATATTATAATATTGCAATCAAAACAGTGGCGCCCATGGCTGAGCGGTTAGAATCTCTGACTTGAAGCTCCTCAGCCCCTCACCGCGTGGGTTCGAGTCCTAGTTGGGGTGAGAACTTCTATGTAGGGAGGTTTTCCTCCACCAATAATTAGCTGGACGTCTCCAATATGGCCATAAATGTGTCCGTGCTATGTAACAAAAAATCAAACAAAATCAAAACAACATATGATTTCCAAAAAATGACATCTTCATGTACCAACAGCTGCGCCATGCAATTAATAATAAACATGGTAGTGCTAAAAGGTAGCAAATGCATTAATACAAGAACTGGTACAAATGGTCAAAATGTTACATAGTTATCTCAGTACCTTTTGTCTGTCATCCATGCGTTGCTCTTCACTGACCTCCTTATTGACATCCGTCTGCATCTCCGATTCTTTTTTTGTTCACTTGCATCTGGCTGTTTCAAACTATTACAGAAAATAAAATACTTTACATGAGTGGCAATGCCATACTAGCAAGTTGTATCATGTACAAGTTATCTTGGATATCTCTATTACCGGTGAGCTAAATTTATTTTCTTACCACAACAATGTAATCAACAACAAAAAATAGTGTGTAGCCACTTGTAACCGTTTTATGTGCCTTTATTCCTATAGTATGCTATGTATCCATGTGTAATGTGAATGTCCGGTAACTGGATATTACCGTTAATAAGGTCACTCTAAAATAAACAATAATACAAAAATGTCTTACGTTTGAACTTGTCAGAACCGTATCAACTCTAACTGAAGCATAAATTAAATATACAGTAGAAAACACGTGTTTATGGAAAAGTCAACGGTTTCAGAAAACGTTTGTGATAAGAAAAAACTAAGGTGAAATGTCGGAACTGAAAAAAATGGCGAAAATATTTAACACGTTAATTTTGCATTCTAAACCGTTAATGTACTAAACTTACTACGTTCAGAAAACCTGATTTAAAATGTCGTGCTTCTTATACTTGTTTAAGTAGATCAATGTCTCACCTCTGCTTAGTAGTCCAGTGAAGGAAAGTCAATTTTTTCATCTTTTTCATCACATTTTTTTCATTTCGTTGAAAATTGGCGCGGCCGGAAGTGTAGACTGCGCATGTGCTATTGTAAATCGGGACCGCTCGGCGATTTCTTCGGTTATTTTCCGAAAGTTACGATTGACTTTTACTAAAACACCGTAAAAGCGACTTTTAAACTTTTATTATTAAATGGTGTTTATTCACATTCCCAATAAAGTAAGAGTGGTTTTAACATGATACTCTACTGTCTGTTTTGTTGTCACATTAGATATTAGACTGTAAATCTACTTGACCAGGTTTTCGAAAGACAACAAAAAGTTATTAAAAAACTGACATCTTTGGAATGAGATCAAAAAAATAAATATTGTACTGAGCTATTATTACCAAATCTTTTGTAGCTGTCTTTAATGATAACATAGCTTAAAATTGCTTTTGTGATCAGTCAGATCAAGATCACTGTAACTCATAACAGCAGTTTGCTTTCCATGTCTACTCAGGATTTAGATAGATATCAAATTTGAAAGTTAACTTGTTTATGGGATGCCAAAGTATGGGATTGATTTTGTTGTCAATTAGTTTGAAGGACTGAGTCACTGTTACTAAATACATTTTATTTTGTTTATGTTCATTATCTTATTTTTTTTGAGGATTAATCAGATTAAGTAGTTAACTAACTATCTCATGGGAAGAATATGTTTGGAATTGCTTTAGGGATCAATTGTTGTCAAGTTATTAAATATATTTTTGGATTTTCTATAAAAAAAATCAAGATGGGAGTAGGGTATCATTACCAAATTACTTTCTAGGGAGAGTAAATCTGGGACTGTTTTGTATAGGGTTGTGTGATTTCTGTTTAATAATAAATAATGACAAAATAAAATTTAAAAAAAAATTGGCAGTTAGTATTTAGAGCTTTTTTATGTCACATTCTGGTAAGCTTTTTTCAACCAACTGTCCATCTAGCTGCATTAACAATTTGCTCGTAAACACTTTAAAGGCTACCGTTTTGATCCAATCTTAACCAACACTGGTGGTCAGAATGTCCTTAAATGTTTGTCTGTATGAAATCTTGGATGAGTTAATAAATAGGTCACATGGTCAAATAGTAGGTGACTTGGTCAGATCTATAAAAACCCTGAGAACACATTAAAAGACTTTTTTGGGGGCCTAATCTTCACAGAACTTGACCAGAATCTTTGTTTGCAATAAATCTGGATGTGTAACTGTAGGCAAAGATTTGCTTCAACATAACTTGTAATCACTAGAATCCAAGGCACAGTTGTGAACATTTAGTCTTGTGATTAAATTTTAAAGCCAGTGTCCTCAGGTGAGCGATACAGGGCCATCATAGCTTTCTCGCTGTATATCTGCAAGTGGAACTGGTCATGCTGGTCAAGTTCTCTTTCAAATGTTATTTCTTTAAAGAAATACAAAATAAATTTCTTAATGTCTTGGAATAATTTTATGCTTGCAAGTCCACAACCTATCCACAATCCTAATAATAATTAGTTTTAAGCTTGCAAGATCGCAAGCTTCTTGCAATCTTCAGTGGAATATAAGATTGCAAGCTTGCAAGACCGCAAGCTTCTCGCAATCTTAATGGTATTTAAGATTGCGAGAAGTGTGCGAACAAAACCTAACCGCAACCTTAATTTCTATGCAAGCGAGCGTGCTCGCATCCGCGACCATAATATTTAAGAATTGCAATCTTATTAAGATTGCGGCAAGCTTGCGCAAACTTGTCGCAAACTTGTGACGAGCTTGTCGCATGCAAGCGTTTTGGTGTGGGTCAACAGACAAAACCTTACAACTGCTCCTGGGAAAACCATTGAATCCAATTGAAATCATCAACACCTTCCAGACAACTACCACTTTCACAATGATGTTAAAAGTACAATAATGTACTGTCGTCAAATGTGTTGACTTTCACCTTCCACAAATTTTGACCTTATATGCAATTATCTTTACTTGTAATTTTGAAGCTCAAACAAACTGCAAGTCAGCTGATGAAAATGCATGTATCATTATGTTTTAGCCATAGCTATTTTAATAATGTATACCATGACATGATAATAAATTAATTTGTGTCAATGCAAGGTCACATCTTTGAAGGTAAAATGTTTCCTGCTGTCTGACTACCTGTCATTTGCCCAGTGTTATTCAATAAGTATGTCAGTTTTAATGTATCCCCTTTGACAGCTGGACTTTAAGAGTTTCACGTCTTTGTTGGCTTATCAAATACCTAACATATACAATTATTAGAGGCTACAGATTAGTATGTACAGTATGTTGACTCTTTGTTGGGTGGGAAAGGTATTTTCATGTGATGTCATTCAGTGAATCTGCAGTGCACCAGTGGTTCTAACCAGACATTTGCCACAGAACCGGGAAATCGGGAAAAAGCCGGGAATTCGAAAATTAACACTCCCGGTCGGGAAAAGACCTTAAATTTGACATGATACAGGGAAAAAAATGGGAAATTACCGGGAAAACTGTTAGTGCATTTTAATAATCATAAGGCATTTTAACTGAATTTGATTTAAAAAATCAGAGTATTTGTTGGCATACATTTGTAAACTCCCATAAATATTTACCACAAAACTCTTGAATGTTCACATTCATAGACCTTGAAAATGGACAAAATACCTGGAAAAAAACCTGGAAAAGACCTTGAATTTTTCCCTTCAGAAATTGTGGGAACCCTGCTTTATTTTGTGAACATTTATGAGACAGCTAAATGATATTATTACATTCTTTGAGAAGGATATAACGTGACATGCTGCATGTTAATATGGACCATTTGAATGCCTTACAATTGTTAATATTAAACCTTAGATTTTCATGATCAATAAACAATTTAAAAGTATATAGTATGATTATTATAAATCCTAATGTGTCTAAATGCTCACAAACTTGACATGCATGCACTCCAGTAGATGTTGTGTATTATTAAGGTCAAGTAAATTCTGACCCCTGAGGCAATATGAGGTCAAAGGTGATTCTTGTGTATGTTACATGGACAGTGATGGTTAAGTTGTGATCTCACAACATGGTTGTCATTCTTGCTTGTTTCATTCATGCAAGAAAAACTTCATATCTCCGCATTATTGATTATTGTGTGTAAATATGTTTGTAAAATGACATGAATGTTAATTTAGTTTAGGTAATATGTTCAAAATGCACATACAATTCATATTGCAACTTGAGGAAGTATTGAATAAATGATGTCCTGGAAAAAGTTTATTTCTCGACTTTTAAAATAATAATGTTCTTGTGGTCAAAGTTCATAGCAATTGGAGTTGAGATTTGATTGGATTTCGACTTTATTAGTGTAATTGTCATCAGAGGATTGTTGGAAGTAGTTAATAATTGGTCTAATTAAGTGACTTTCAGAAATGATGGTTTTGCATTTAAGGATTCTTTCTCCAGGTAAGCATACAATGTGGTGGTGATTATGTAAACCTATATAGACAATTTGAGGAATGAATGGATTTATCATAACTTGGGTTGTGTCATACTTTTTTAACATATTTATATATTTTTACATATTTTTTATTGCAAAATTATAATAAATCGCATTTTCTTATTAAAAATAATACCTGCATTTTCTTAACACCTGCATCTCGGAATTATGCAGGACTTTATTTAATGGATGACAAAGGGGAATATAAAAAGCAGAAATCTCATCTGAATCCTGTAATATTGCAATTTTCTCAGGTGTGAAATGTTCTTATTGAGTATTGTGTATGGATAATAATTCTGCAGACTGTCACACGCTGGTACAATGTCAATACCCCCCTCACAGACACTGCACACTGCAGCTGCGAGCAGCACGGTACACCATTTATAATGGATAATGGTCATTATAATAACAGCATGGCCAACTTTGCAAGTGTTAGGCGCAGAAGCTGATTTCTTTATGCAGGACAATCATTCAAATTCATATTGACAGACATAGTTGATGGCATCTCTTGCTAAGTTCTGTAGTCTGTTCAAAGGTTTTATGATTTAGAATGTTGACCGGGCAATTTACGGTGAGGGTCATGCAAGAAGTTATTTTCTCTCCACATATTTATGTCTATTTTCATTTGATAAACATTATTGTTTATTGTATTTTATTTCTTCAATCTCATTGCAAGCAAACACGTTTTAATATTCTGCATAATGGTTTTATAATCAAATGTGGTTGTATAGAAAAGTTGTCAGGGTCGTACTTTTAATTAATTATTGGTCTTTGCAGATTTGAATCATTCTTTGTATTTGATAAACATTATTTTATTGTACTTGAACGTTTTTATGTAGAGTTCTATATAATACACACTGGTTTTATGATGATAGAGGCAGATAGAGGCAGGTTGGCATTTAACTCGAAAGGTTTCTTAAGGTTGTCATGGTTATTATCTTTTAAGACTCATGTTATTTTATAAAATTTATGCTTTTTGTTGTGTAAGCATCGGTTATTGACCTTTTTTGCAATGTTTTATTCTATACAAATGTTTTATGTCATTGGGCATTTGCAAAGTCACTGTTGTAAATTATTTGTCCTCACATTGCAGCATGTTTATAGGAACTCCTGCCTGTTTTCATACTTTATTGCCAGTAGTATATAAATAGTTCATGGTGTTGCTATGGCTGTTGTAATTTCTGTTCTTGCATCCATGTCGGACTGTTTGAGGCATAAAAATCTGATAACTTTATTTTTAGTAGTCCAATATATTCACATCTTTCTTTTGTTGCATATAAATATCAAACTGGTTGGCCAACATTTAATGGCACCTCATTCGTTTTCATAGTTTTACCACTTCATTGACTAGAATTAAACATGACAACATAATACTCACTTGATATCTATATAGTGTTAAAGATGTCCATTTAATCAGTTTTGTCATGTTCACTTCACTTCACCAACTACTATTGCTCTTGGTAAAGGTGGTATCGGTCAGTTTGCCTATATCATATACACATAACACGTAACGTATCTTAATCCCAATTTTTTTAAATTTGGACACACTATTCACATCAATGCGATTATACATTAGTCTAGGTAAAGATGATTTGGAACACTTACTTGACATGTTACAGAGTACAAATCTTACAAACATCTTTCTAAATGTTTATTCTTTTAAAATCTATAAAAAAGAAGCAAGATGAGGATTTCTGCTACAGACACCGATGTCGGAGCGCATTACTAAAATGATGATTTAATGGTTTTCTGAATTTAAAAATAGCTTACTGCATGTGCAGCATGGCTCAGATAGGAAATACAATTGTTTATAATGACGATTTCCATGTTATATGCTTAACTTTTCAAATACACATAGTGTACCAGTGAACCGTGAGCATTTCATAGCATCTGTTCAGGCAACAATTTAGATGTAAATGTTTTCTTCTAGAGAGTTCTCATTCTTCACCATTGTTTGTTGCAGCTCACCTTTGTTGTTTTGGGAACATCAAAGACGGAAAAAACATGTGTCTGATACTGTCAAGTGTATGTTAGTATGTTATACCAAGTCTTCATGACAGACTATAAAGTGACTGTATGAAGTATTGTCTGACACAAGCCTTATGTCCTCCCTAACTACTGCATGTCTCGCAAGGTCATTGAGTGCACAACATCATTTCTTGCCTTGCCTACATACAGCCCTTCACATGGTGTTTGTTGTAAGGTCTCCAGCCCATTGATGAGTTGCCTTGGCATGTTTTCTATTGTTGTTTTTGTTGGCCTCTTATATGCTGACATATTGACAATGCATTCACACAACTTATGGATGCAACATTTGGCATCAGAAAGTATGAGAAAAGAAATGAGTGCTTTATTTATACTGAGAGCTAGCTTTGAAATCAGTCATATATAGATAATGTATTTACAACATGTATCATATATAAAAAAGCTAGTAATTTTTTTAGAAAATACATTTGATTTAATTAACTGATTTTGCTTTTGTTACATAAATATTGTTATTTCGTTTAAAGAAAAATATAAAGGGTGCAACTGAATAAAACACAATCGTGTTAAGCATACCGCTATGAGTCATGCAATTAGTCAGTATTTTCTTCTGTACTATCTTTTTTGGTATCATATATATATATGTGAGCCCATAACATATTCGGGGGGAAAAAAAATAGGTGTTGATCATTTAAAAATTTTACAGGACATATGCAGATTGCTAAACAGTAAAATATCCAGCTTGTTTTTTTAACCATAACATTGATTATACAGTGTCAAAAGTTTTATACGTACAATTGAAGCTTATAGTTACATAATGAGATACATATACACTAGCTGAAACTAATGCAACTTTAAAACTGAAAAGTTTTTGTAATTTGTATAGAACCAGCATAATAAAATCCGCTGTTTATAAATTTTAGTTTCCATTTTTGCAGACTTACACAAATTAAAATTGTGCATTACTTACGCTTGACATTAATTAATTCCATTTGCTAATATGTAAAACTGTGTTAGAATATTTAAATTGTATAAGAAATGAAACACATTTCCAATTCCTTTGAGTAAGCCATCAAGTTTTTATGTCAAAAACACACAGAATACACTCTTGAGAAAACAATGAACAATGTACATGTATATACCACCACCTGTTTCACCAGTTTTATTTCATCTTTTCCTTTCTTTTTAAAGTACACCATACAATTATTAGTTTTTAAACAAAGAATTAACGAACAAAACAAAGAAGTACAAACATTATCAGATTGTCATTAACAGACTTCAATTCACGCTAACAGCATGCTGCTTTAATGTTATTAATGTTTTAACAAAACAGTCCCTTTTATGTTACCAAACAACCTTGATCAATTGACTGCTAGCTGAGGGTGACAGTTATCCTTAAGCTATCAGAGAAAGAGTCCAGTCTCCTTCAAGGTCCCTGGTTTTGTCACCACCTGGTTCATAAAGATTAACTTGACTCTTATCCTGCTTAAAACACAAATGAGATGTGTGCAAATAATTTCGATCATGATTATTCATATTCCACTCAGAGCTGTCTGATCAGGATATGCATTGTTTGTATCCAAATGTATAGAATTTCTGTGAGTTATAATATGTTTGATCAGAGGTCAGACATAACGTATATCAACAAATTTTGAAGGACAAGGGTTAAAACATGGACTTAAAAAACAACAGTTTGAACTTTATTGATTGTCTGTGATTTACCTGATGTCACAGGAGAAGGGAGCCACATAATAGATTGTTAAGATCCCAGCACACTTCTAGCAGCATTGGATTTCAGTGCCCATGTGCTTGGGATTAAGGGGACACGTGCCCTGAGCTGCATGGGAGCCAGGTACATAGTGTGACAAGGTGTTCCAAGGTGGAGTGATTGGTGGGAGTGAGAGGTTCTGAATGGTATGTTGGGTTAATAGTCTCATGAGGTAGTCTGCACCTTCAGGATCCCAGTAGAAGGGTCTATAATTGTACACTACCAGGTAACATCTTGGCTTTATGATGCTGCAAGGGTCACAAGTCAGTTTCTAGAGAAAGGCCCTCTCAGTTTTATGAAGGCAACATTCAGGTTTACCATGTGGCAATTGGCTCTGCTTACATTGTTTCAACCAAGTTTGTGTTTGGTTATGAACTTGATCAGTTTGTAATTTATTAGATGTTTTGTTTGACAAAAGTGAAAGAGTAACAGATAATACCAATTTATTATACAAAAATGGTTTATTGTCAATTTAAATAGGACTGGACATTTTCTGTGCATAATTGGAATTGGAATTCTGTGACATTAGACCCAGTTTTCATGTTACAGTGATTGGTTATTGAACTGATAATGGTAAGATAGTTATTCATTTCTCTAAATTGTTTAATGCGTATATTAATGTTGCTTTGCATTTTTATTTGAAACCAAGTTCCCTTATTGCTTCCTATTGGATTGGAAACACAGCTGCAACAGTCAGGTAAATTGAAGTCAGCAATATATTTTGTTTGTATCAGGTTGCATATGATTTACTCTCAAGTCTTTGTTATCAACTAAATGCCAGCTGATATTTTTTTAAAATCCAGTTTAGTTGCCGCATCTGTGATTATGATTAAACTTAAAAGTGCTAATGAAAATGTCAAATAGAACGTAAAACAGAAATTGATACCAATTAAGTTAGAACTGTGATGAAGCTAGTTGTGTTTATCACATGTGACCATGGGGCAATATTCTAATTGATTTGAACTCTTCAATTAGGGTTGATTGACAGCCTGTCATTGAATGTTACAAAAGCTTGAGGGTGGCCACAGTGCACCATTGAATGACAGGGATGTTAGAACTGTTTTCTTCTTTGTAATGATGAAGTTGACTTTTAATAAAGTATAGTCAATGCTGTATTATTTAATGTTGTCACCCTCTACATCTAGGTCTGTGTTGACATATATTGACAGTCATGTTGCTGCAGTGATTAATCTTGAGAAATGCACAGGAACTGTCCTGGTTGACCCAAGATTTAACATTTTTAATTTAAATTTGTCAAATAAATTAATAGAATTATGTCAGCTACAAATCTGAATTCTAAATATTGTTTCATTTTTCTTTATTTTTGTCTATACTTTTAATTGATTTCTTTACATTATATTACATTTTGTTCAAAATATCAATTATTAGTTATCATCTATACATACATTTTTACTTTTAAATATATCATGCAAGATTTGCATGTAGTTCATATACCCACATAATGGTTGTTTCAGCAGTATTCCTCAGTTCATTATTTATTGTGTAAATGGCAGCAGTTAAAAGCAATAAAGCCTGATGGTTGATGCATAGTTTATAGGTGTTATAACTGTCATTAGGAACAATAAAGTCTGTGTGGTGTCACCACCTTTAAATGACACCAGTCTCCAATGATTGATATTGATTTTACCTGCTATTGATTTCCCTGTTTTATAAGCTTCAATTTCAATGTTTATTGGCGCCCACTTGGATGCTGAGATAAACCTAGTTCTGATATGTGATCATTGGATTATAATTGTATTATAAAGACTATTTTCTCATTGTCTTTACTTGGAATAGGAGAGATAAATTTAGTTTGTGTTTGTGTTTGTAAGAGTGTAATTGTGGTACAGCCAATTTGATGTGTTAAGTTGTTTATATGACTTAAGACAAAAGGGAATGGAGTCAAAATATTTTGTGTATCTTACCTGTAGAAAATGAAACAATTGGATGCTATTATTTTGTTTAATTGTTTCACTGCAAGGAGAAATTTCTCTTTATTATGCATGTTGTTGCTATAGGAATGTATATAACCGCTCCGCATCAATTTTACCATTGAAAATTGTTTTAGTTTTCTGTTCAATTCATTAATGCACTGATTTGATGAAAGGTCTGAAGACACCCACTGCAGTTACTAGAAGTTGAATATCATGGCAAATCATATAAGATGTTTAAATTTTTTATCAGAAATGGTCAACTGTTTTTTTTAAAACCAGATTAAAAGAGCTTTTATGATTATCATCAAACACATAAGTGCAGCTCACTCAAGTCTATTTCTGGGGCTGTCGCGGTATACCTGTATATATTGCGATACTAGATAAAGTCCATACAGTACCGCAATACACAATGAACATACCGTGTGTGTTTTTATGATATTTTGTAAAATTTGATTGCTACCAACATTTTATGCATCCAAAGTCAAAGATGTAGTACAGATGTCAGTGCCAGCTGAGAACTATGGGATAGATTGAATTACCATTAAGTATAATATATGGTATATCTTATCAAGGGTTGTGTTACAGTGTACATGTATGCAAGTAAACATAAAACACTGGGCATACGTGTTAACATAAACCAGTTTTGTTATTTTTTGTGATTTTGAACTCCAAAACAAAGAAAAATTAACGCAACCATTGTAATGTTAATGAATAAGTACAGGAATATATAAAAAATGAACTAACCTGTATGTGTAGATTGTCCCTTTGATGAAGGGGACATTGGTCTGTTGGTATTCCAGCCATCACAGTCTTCCGTGTAACCTTGTCATGCATGTTCTAGCACTGGTTCTACACTGTGTAGCCCCCAAGTCAAATTATTTCAATCTTCATCCATGTTCATCTCCACCCTATAAATCTTCATACTTCTCCCACTTTAAAAGTCCTTGTCCTCCAGAGTTTTCAATGCACTTCCCATTTTTGTAGACGCAGATCAATATATTTCTGTGGATAGATTTCCACTGCAGCAAATAGACTTGTGAATCATCAATAATATTCAGAATAAATTGTCTTATTTCTTAATTATTTAATTGTTTTGGGTCCTGTTTTTCTGCAAAATAATTAATATGGATGAACATCCTCACTTCTATGTCACTTAGAGGAAATGACATACTCTAGACGGTTTTAATAAAAAATTAGACATATTGCTTTCAAAGGGTTCTGGATGCAGTAAGCATTGATCTAACTGGATGGTTCGCAGAATCTGCTGAGGTAGACAGAATCAATAATTTTGGAACATTGGTGGCTATTGGGGAAGAATGATTGTGGCAACCCCCCTAGAAATGTTTCTGGCAGTTGTGTTACTAGTGTCCTCAGCATCACATCAAGACAAGGCTGCATTCTGTGTTTTACTGCTACAGTGCTTATTGATCAAGTGTTGTGTGTTTTGATTATGCATTATGGATTTCATAACCTCCTTGAGGTGCTCTTGTCTGACTCATGATCTTTAATCCATGCTGCAGCTAAGTTGATTTGATGTGATTGGGCTTATTTTATTCAGATTCAAAGTTTTATTTTTTAATTGGCATTATATTTTTCATGTTAAGTCATTAAGGACTTAATGGAATATTGTCCATAGGCAGTTACAGATTTCAGATTATTATAAGTTTGGTTTGTTTTTGAGTAGATTCTGTCAAAATTATGTATTTATATTAAATATTTTGTACAATTTAACATTAACAATATCATGCAGCAAGTGCATGTTATTTAAAAACTGATATTCTGCCTCCTTTTTTAAATCCTGAATATAATTACAACCTTCTTGTTGTCTCAAATCAAAAATGATAAAATCCAATATTTTGCGTATATAATAAAAGGAGCAAAAAATATTTTACTCTCATAGTTCATATATAGAAAATTACCCCTGTTGGATAGAGAATAGAGTTAAATCTAAGACCTCAGTGGAGAAAGTCAGCAAATGTATTGTAAAAAATTGTATAAAAATTGTCAGCTGCTTATATTGGCTGTATGGTAGAGTATGTTAGTGATGCCTATTGATTGGAGTTACAACGCTGGAAAACGTCTGTGTAATCCTGCTTGGGAGGGGAATATTGCTTTTTTTGTGGCCATTTAACGGACATCAGGAGTATAACCCAAGGAAAATCACTCAGCTGATCTAGCCTTGTTCTAAGTTGCTGTTTAAAAAAACCTGATGCCAGTCATTTTGTTAACTTGTTTTAACTTTTGAAGGCTTAAATCTGTCAGCATCTATAATGAATCTAGGATTCTGCCAGTGTCTGTGTTGAAGTTAGAACTCATAGAATAGGTTCTGGATTATTCCATCTGTGAAAGAATTTTGCTTCTTTGTCATACAGTTTGCATAATATATTCCTTGCAGATGATGAATTGATATTGATCAGGTTTATGATCACGTTGCTGAACTCTAATAAATACAGATATTGACTGCCGGTTGGACATAGACCTTGAACCCAGGACTTGGAAAAATATATCTGTGATACAAAAAATGGAAATTAATAATGGATTTTTGGGTTGGCAAGGGCCAATAGTGTGAATCTGGCGTCAAACAGTCCATTGGATGTAAAATTGGAAGGGCAGGGTGGCTTAATTTGGCAGGTAAAGTTGCAAGAAGTAAAAATGGAGGCAAGTCTTGTCCGGTTCGAGAAGGCTACCAGTGAATGTGGAAGTGAAACCAGCTGGGTCAGTTATATGAGCACAGGTACGAACTGTGACACCTTTTGTTGTCCAATAATTTCTAATTGTCAATAATTTTGTCAATGTCATTTTTTTTTTAAATTTAAGTTTCATATTAGAATTTTTCTTAATCTTATTTAAAGATGACAAAAATATATAGCTTAAAAGGTTAACTGATATTGTTGACTACTGTAGTTTCAATAAAGCTTGCATTTATTGGTTTTATTTCTTTTGGATTCACTCTTCAATCTGTTTTGAATATAAATGGATGTATGTGTTGTTCTCAGGTGTTGTCCTGCTTTAATTATCTTAAGTATTGATCTGATTGTTTTGTATTCTTATTTGTCAGCCACCTTTGTAACAAGTATGGAATGTTGTTTTTAATGTTGTTCATTTTATTTTAAAACAAAAGAAAATTTAGTCTGTGTACTTTGAATAATACACAAAATATAAATATTTGGGTGTCTTTGCTTTGTGGCTTATTTTTTATTTAGCTTGTATTGAGTTGTTATGTGATTCTATACATTGATTATTTATCAGTTCACAATCTATTAATATACTGCATTTTGAAGCCCTGCAAGCATTCCTCTCAAGCATCATGACATTCTTTCATTGTAACGAAGTGAATACATAGTTACTGCTTTATTCAGGAATCATCATGCTGACCTAAAATTATGACTAGTCATGTCTCCAGCACAACAAAACATAATTCTGCTTATTTCCATTATTTAATGAGGAATGAAATTTCTTTAACCTGTTGTAAATCCTGTAATGGAACACAATTATTAAATGTTTACATTAATGTTTCCAGCCTGTTTAAACAAGACAAAGCACTTAAGGAACTACAAAGTGTTAATAAATATTGCTATAGGACAATAAACCCATGTTGGTAGAACATGTGGAACAATAAACCCATGTTGATGGGACAGTAAACCCATGTTGGTGGGGGCAATAAACCCATGTTGGTGGGACAGTAAACCCATGTTGGTGGAGCAATAAACCTATGTTGGTGGGACAGAAAACCCATGTTGGTGGGACAGTTAACCCACGTTGGTGGAGCAATAAACCCATGTTGGTGGGATAGTAAACCCATGTTGGTGGGACAGTAAACCCATGTTGGTGGGACAGTAAACCCATGTTGGTGGAGCAATAAACCCATGTTGGTGGGACAGTAAACCCATGTTGGTGGGACAGTAAACCCATGTTGGTGGGACGGTAAACCCATATTGGTGGGGGCAATGAACCCATGTTGGTGGGGCAATAAACCCATGTTGGTGGGACAATGAACCCATGTTGGTGGGACAGTAAACCCATGTTGGTGGGACAGTAAACCCATGTTGGTGGGACAGTAAACCCATGTTGGTGGAGCCATAAACCAATGTTAGTGGGAAATAAACCCATGTTGGAGGGGCAATAAACCCATGTTGGTGGGGGCAATAAATCCATGTTGGTGGGACAGTAAACCCATGTTGGTGGAGCAATAAACCCATGTTGGTGGAGCCATAAACCCATGTTGGTGGGGGCAATAAACCCATGTTGGTGGGACAATAAACCCATGTTGGTGTTGGCAATAAATCCATGTTGGTGGGACAGTAAACCCATGTTGGAGGGACAGTAAACCCATGTTGGTGGAGCAATAAACCCATGTTGGTGGGACAATAAACCCATGCTGGTGGGGGGAAAACCCATGTTGGTGGGACGGTAAACCCATATTGGTGGGGGCAATGAACCCATGTTGGTGGGGCAATAAACCCATGTTGGTGGGACAGAAAACCCATGTTGGTGGGGGCAATAAACCCATGTTGGTTGAGCAATAAACCCATGCTGGTGGGACAGTAAACCCATATTGGTGGGGGCAATAAGCCCATGTTGGTGGAGCATTTTGAGCCCTTTATGTTGGGACAATTCCATGTTGGTGGGACAATAAACCCATTATTTTGATATTTTGAGAACATGATGGTGGGATAATTAATAACCCAACAAAGTTTACATTATGTATGGGTATAATGTCCTGTATATAATGAAATGTTGGATAAATGACTTGATGCTGAACAGTGACAGACTGTGTCTTTATTGATTAGACCGAGGCCTATAACCCAGCATCCCAACATCAGTCTGGTACTGTACTCTACCAGTACTGTACTCTACTGGCAACTCTCATTGTCCATGTCTCGATCTCTACGTGACATTTGGTCATGATTGGCCATGTCTCACTGCGGGCAGATTATAAGTTTATGTTTTTCTTCCGTGACACATGTGTGTGAGGATAAACTACCATATGCATTGCAATAGAGCTGTTTTTTTTTCATCTTCTTTGAATCATTCAGGCTATCTTATCAAAATCTGATGTTAAAGTGTGTGTGTGTGAGTGTGTGTACCGTATTTTGCGGAATATAGCCCGCAACTTTTTTTCTCAAGATGGCGGCCTGCGGGGAATCTGTTGACAAAATCCATTTTTGGCAGCTGCCACTAACCTAAGATCATGAAAATTGAATGCAGGCTTAACTGAACTCCTTAACCTTTTTGCCGCTTAACAGTGCGACCTTCAGTTTAATAATATTCTTTGCAGAGGACATTTACTGCATACTGGGGTCAGAATTAAGGACCGTCTCACAAAGATTTGCAACCACTTTGGTCTACAGGTGTAAAATAAACAGTTTCTATATCAGATGGTGGTTCATAATTTACAGCATATTGGGGTCAGATTTAAGGACCATCTCACTAAAATTCTCAACCACTTTCGTCTCCAAGCGTAACGTGAACAGTTTCGAGTATCGGATGGTGGTTCATAACTATTTTGCATACATGTATATGCACTCGTTCTTGATGCTTTATGTGACTGTTCAGTTATGTATATTAGCGGAGACTTTAGTCAGTGTAGTTTCCAATTTTGGGCAAAAACATATACCGATACCCAGTATGGTATGTTGTTTGCATTTCTGTTTTAACACATATCACGCCGATAATTACGCTGCACAGTTACATCAATCAATCATCTGTAATTGTCACTTTTGTCGGTAACATAAACTTAACAAACAATATTTTACATTCTTTCTAATGCCACTGCACGGCAATTAATTTATTGCACGTATCAGCCTATCAAGCCCTGATTTTTCCAATTAAACACTTAATGCGTTAACATCAAAATAACCACTCCTAACGAATTGCACCATCCCATTGTCTATAAATAGCTCTCACTTCCCCGACAAAAGGTCAGCTTTTGTGTTACAGCAGAAAGCGAGAAGGATTATCGATCGATATATGCATTGTAGTGTTAGGTAACACTGTGTAGATCACGCTGACTTGGTGTGATACAGTTGACACGTGTTTGACCTGGGAATATGGCTTCTTTACACATAAATTATCAGCACAAAGGGTGCGGGGAATATTCCGCTGCGGGTTATATATAAACAAAATTTAAAAAAACATTAAAAAAGGGCCATGCGGGGTTTATTCCAAGGGGGGTTGTATTCCGCAAAGCACGGTATAATGTCTGCGTGTGTGGTGCAGGGTGCAAAAATGAATATGACTGTTAAATATACTAACAGTACATTGATGCCATTATATATTACAGTGTTGTACCATATACACATGTTAAAGGAAATGCTACACAAGATAAATCAGGCTTTCTAACTGATGGTCACTTATTAATGATATTAACACATAAATATTGCAATAATGAACAATGTTGCCATCCAGTTCTTTAAATGTAATAATCTGTCGACCAGATTTTGACAATAGTGCATTAATTTTTCCCACATACAATTCACAACAGCTTGTATTAAAAACATTGCAAGTGTATGGCCTTTATAAATTATGTTGTGTATTATGACAAAAGGTTGGTATTATAGCTAACCATGGTGTTACAATTAAGTGGTTGGGTTCAGTAAAAGGCTGTAAAACATTGTTTGGTTTAGTTTATTACATAGAGGATCTGACATGAGTTGTTATTTAATACAAACATTTATTAAACAAGTTCAGGTAAAATGATATTAAACCAGCCTCGGCTGAAATTTCTGGTGGACCACATTGGTCCATTTAAACTTAAAATGTACAGGACCAATAGAGATTTTGGTGGACTTGGGCCATGATCCATCAGGTTTTGTTGAAGACTCCATGCCAGACTTTATACTATCTTGGAACAATAACTGGTTTTATTATCTATTATTGCGATTTTAAAAAAAATATGATGAAATTTTCATTAATTGTATCCTTAGCTCTGCTAGCACTCACTATCTACAATTATATTTTTGACACCAACAGAAACAAAGCAAAAGCATGATTTAATTTAGAAATACAGCTTCTGTCTGACTTCTCTTATGATTATAAATGTTGTTTGAACCTGGTGTCTACTAACTATTGTCAAAGAATGATACAGACAGTACCAGATAGTTTTCCTTTGTTTGTAGAAAGTTGATTATTTGTAGAAAGTTGATGTCTTTATAAATATTTCTTGAGCTCTTGTCTTGAACAATGAGGATTAATAAAAATCTTCCTCAGTTAGATTCCAACTTCCTTGGAAAGACCCGAGTGTATGTCTTTTATGATTGTGAATGCTAGATGGTCTGTGTATATTGTTTTGTGGAGCCATTGTATTGTTTTGGGTCCATGTGTCAGAGTTAAGAGCCATGTAATTGGCCTGGTATCATAACTCTGACATACTAATTATCTTTATTGGCCAGGCTTTCATTAACAGTGACAAGGTATCATGGATCAGGTCCCAGTAAAACCAATGGCTAATTGAGGCTGTAGGAGCTATAGTTCCATTCTTTGTGAAATAAGTTTGTTTAAAACAGTGTGTCTAAGAGAGCGACTGGGCAGTCAGGCCCCACCCTCATCAGAGGATTAATTGTTGGCCTGATTTAAAAATAAACTGGATATGATGATGATGATAATGAGTTTTGTTTAAAACAGTTTATTGTTGTGTTTGGATTTGTCTTCAAGATTTCAAAAGTATTTGCCAGTAATTGTCAACAATATGATCAGTTCCACAGCTAAGAGTTGTGTTGCTAAAAATGCAGAATTAAGGAATAATTAAGAGAAACACCTATCAAAGGTTTCAAAAACTTGTATAATATGTAGTGATGATTTAGAGTAGAACACCTTCCGGATTAGCACAACAACTGCAGAATTTCTTAGTACCGTACCTTGTTTCATCGTAAAATCCTCATACTTATCTAGATTTGTTAGTTTAATGAAAGATGTAATGATTTCAAATACTGCATGGTATTGTTTTGTAGAAAGTAATATCAATTATCTCTTAAAACCTTAACACAAACATTTGCTGAAAAGTGTGATGTTAGTTCTGGTACTATATAGTTAATGTACAATTTTAATAAGATTGGCAACTTTTGAATATTTGATTTGTTTGCACACAAAAAAGTATCAGCTTACTTAAATTTATTATATATTGTTATTTGAAGCACATTAATCAAAGAGCATTTAACTTAATCTTGCACAGACATTGCTTTAGATGTCTTTCATATGCAAGCCATCACCACTACATTTATCATATTAAGCACAAATTAATATGAATGATTAACATTTAAAAAAATGCAGGGCAAAATAAAGCTTTTATTGTTACAGGTACAGCTTTAATTTTCCCTAAATGGGGAAAAATGTTTTGCTTTTGAATAAAGTTAGAAAATTATTAACAATCACACAGTCTTTTTTTTTTTTTAAATTGTTTGTTTGTTAAAGGAATGTTACTTAGTTTCACTTAATATTCATTTAGTTATAGCGTTATGCCAAAGATTAAGTACCATGTTCTCTATGATTACTAATATAAACATGGCACAAAACAAATAATTAATTTAATATTTACATTTCAGCTGCTGCAGTTTTTTTATATTTATTATGTGATATTATTTTGTTATGGCTGTTTAAACATCATTGAGTCACTGATTTTTAACTAAGCTTACATTATTTATTTATGTAGTTTGTGTGTATTTCTGTGATGTGTTTTAGGTATATCAAAGTTGCAGATAAGGAGAGCTAATCTTTGCCCAAGTTTATTTCCTATTGTATAACAAACCCAGTCATATACCCAACGAAACTTCTACCACTATACTGGAGAATTTTTAACATCTCAGATACCATTCAGATGTAGTCCAAATTTTCAGCAGTTATGAACAATTGTTCCCTGCTAGTATTAAAAACAAAGCATTTGCTGATAATACGTAAGTAACATAACTACCAGTTTTAAAAGTCACACAATTAAACAAAAATCACCAGAACAATTATGTGCTGACTTCATGAATGTAAACAAATAATAAAAACAAAAAATTAATACAACATTCACTGTGCAAAATCAAGGACGTAATGCATATGCCGTACAAAGGAATATTCAGGTGCATTGTTAACGTGGAAAAGAAGTGCAGGGTTTTCGGCAAATGTAGTTATAAGCAAATAAATAAGAATTTCAGTTTTGGCTTATTGAAAAATATACATATTATTAAAGCACCTCAAGGGTTAATGTTTAGTTTGCTTTATTGTCTTAAACTGAAGTTTTACCTAGTTGCTAACAATAACATTAATAGGTTACTAGACATATACGCTTTCAGAATTTTATATACAGCAAATAGTGCAGATTCTGATCAAAAGTTCACACCGAAGCTGATATAAATCAACAATATCTACCTAAGCCTGGATAATTTGAACTTTAAGCAATTTGACAGGGATTCTTCCCATTATCTGTAGCTTTGTTGTGTATTTGTGGCTGAACCCATCAACATTCTATGATTTCTTTGATTTACAGACCATACTTTGCCCAAGAAATCAGCTAGTATCAGTAAGTTTAAAGCTGTTTGAGTTACCTCATCTGGTTCATCTAGCTTTTATCTTCTGGTTTTCTATTTTTTACTATCAACCTCCTGGGTTGGCTTTTATTTTTTTTTATTTGTGTGTGTTTGCTTTTGGTGGCATATGCTTTGCTGTATAGTTATCTCAGTTTTATTGTATTTCTTATTATCGTATTGTTTTTGTTAATAATTGTATTGCACATTTTAGTTACTTCAAAGTGCTACATAAAGACAATACAAGCTTTTGCCTTTGAATTTGAATAAACAACTAAACTATTTAAAACAATCAATATAACCAAAATTGTTTTGTGTTGTTTTTTAAAGTAAAAATACCATTTTTTTGCTGAACAAAGATGTTAAAATAATTAGAAAACATGTTCTAATATGGCTAATTAGGTTTGTTTGCTTTAGGTTGCATATGGAATTGCCAATTTCTCTTCTTAAATGTTGTTATTTTTAGTAGTAACTAGTAATCATGGCAATATTTAAGCTTAATTTTGCCTTTTTTTGCTTTGATACAAAAAATACAAAATAGAAGTAGGTTGGTCTTGATTTTTCCTTTTTATCCCACTTTTGCAAATTTTACTCGCTGATGTTTTTAAATATCTATTTATTAGTATGTGAAACAGTATAGATCTTTAAGAAACACCACATCAAATTGATGTTATATGTGCAAGGCCTGACACATTATTGTTCATGCAATTTATTATAGATAAATGTCTTGTGTTGACACTTGCTCCATATTTTATACCTTAAGGTTTCAATGTAGTAGTGATTCACACAGTGTTTTTGTGCACCCTTTTCTTTTATGTATACATGTTGAATCTCGATACAACAAATATCCTCCATACCAGCCAAAATATTTATAAAATTATAGAATGTGTAAAATGGTAATGTGCCTGTGAGTCACTGTTATACGCACTTACCTGAGCCATCATTGTGTCGTAAACCGATCAATTATTGATGTTTCTTCGTAATTAAGTCTCAGATTTTGGCATTTAGATGGGAGCTCGAAAAAAAAAATGTGATGATGTATGTGTGTATATTTATTATTAAATACACTAATAGTATAAAACTTGGTGTGACAATATACAGTAGACAAAT
Organism: Sinonovacula constricta; assembly: GCA_007844125.1. Lineage (NCBI taxonomy): Eukaryota > Metazoa > Mollusca > Bivalvia > Cardiida > Solecurtidae > Sinonovacula > Sinonovacula constricta. The sequence continues at coordinate 19,249,733 of CM017556.1, read as the reverse complement.
TTAATATACAGATGTACGTTGGGTATTAATTAATCCTTTTACTCAGTGTATCATGATTTTGCGGACATGAAGTGTGTGATGGTTACATGTATAGTGACTTAAATTGACATCATCTCATGGTGGTCTGCTGACTTATCTCTGAATGCAGACATATTATGATATTCATTTCAAAGCAGTTTATCTTTACATAATTCATGCAATATCTTGTCATTCTAAAGTGGTGAACAAAGCATGCATTTTGCCTGTGCAAACTTGAAGACTGAACTTGATGATTGTCAATCAAGGGAGTTTAAAAACAAGAGCAGTGTGGTCACTGGCAGAGATGTGAATAACACACTGACATGTGTCCACATTCTGTCATGGTAAAATTGCGATCTGATAAAGAAGTATCATGATTTGACTATATTATTTCCAAATAATTAACCAATACTTAATGGTAAGTCTTCAGCCTTCTAATAATGAAGGGCACACATCAAGAGGAGTCATTTTTTTTGTGTACTTTTTTTAATTGTGGGGATGGTTTGAAATCCTTCAGGGCTGTGGATATTTGTTTGCTTACACTACATCTTCTTCCTAAGCTTTTTTTTTAAATTTTTTTTTTTTTATAAAATCAGAGAACTTATCTTTTAAGTCTTCTTGATTTAAATTTTTATTTCTGTAAGAAAAGAATGAGTTAGTCTTTGTCATTTTAACATATTGTCGACATCCATTCAAATATTATTTAAGTTTTACTTCTGATTTTGACTACTTTCATACAAGCAAAAAATATCTAATAAATTTGATAATGAAGGGTGTCTTGTTTAGATGTTAAGATTACATTATCTGGATGAACAAATTACGCTGTTATAGAAATGCAAAAGTATTGCAAACTTCACTTTCTTTTACAAGCTGGAAACCTCTCTATTGTTAAAAGTTAGGCTCAGAAGTAGGCTATTAATTAAAGAAGTTACACCATACTTATCTGAAGTAGGCCTGAATAAGGAAGTTTCATTTTACTTTATTGTTAACTTTTTTTTCCTGAAAATTGGGAAGGCTTATCAAACTTTGTAGAGAGGTTTGTGTTGAAGTTCCTGGCAATGGCCTCTGCTTCTTATCTTCTGCCTTAAATCACAGCCTCAATTTATTGTAGAAAGTACCAGTTTGCATGCGTTCATGACTTGTTATCCACACAGTAGTGATGATTGAATGTAAGAAAATCCATATAAATGTCACAGATAATTGGCAAAAATAGAAACCTTTTTAATTTCTTTTTATTTTTAGCTCACCTGAGCACAACGTGCTCAAGGGGAGCTTTTGTTAGCTCACCTGGGGGAGCTTTTGTGATACCGCTTCGTCCGTCGTCCGTCGTCAACATTTACCTTGTGAACACACTACAGGCCACAATTTTTATCCAATCTTCATCAAACTTGGTCAGAATGTTTGTGTGCATGAAATCTTGGATGAGTTCATTATTGGGTCACCTGGGGTCAAAAAGTAGGTCACGAGGTCAAATTTTAGGAAAAACTTGTGAACACACTAGAGACCACATTTATTGCCCAGTCTTCACCAAACTTGGTCAGAATGTTTGTCTACATGAAATCTTGGATGAGTTCGTAACTGGGTCACGTGGGGTCAAAAAGTAGGTCACTAGGTCAAATCTTAGAAAAAGCTTGTGAACACACTAGAGGCCACATTTATAGCCCAATATTCACCAAACTTGGTCAGAATGTTTGTCTGCATGAAATCTTGGATGAGTTCGTAACTGGGTCACGTGGGGTCAAAAAGTAGGTCACTAGGTCAAATCTTAGAAAAAGCTTGTGAACACACTAGAGGCCACATTTATAGCCCAATCTTCACCAAACTTGGTCAGAATGTTTGTCTGCATGAAATCTTGGATGAGATCGTAACTGGGTCACGTGGGGTCAAAAAATAGGTCACTAGGTCAAATCTTAGAAAAAGCTTGTGAACACACTAGAGGCCACATTTATAGCCCAATCTTCACCAAACTGGGTCAGAATGTTTGTCTGCATGAAATCTTGGATGAGTTCGTAACTGGGTCACGTGGGGTCAAAAAGTAGGTCACTAGGTCAAATCTTAGAAAAAGCTTGTGAACACACTAGAGGCCACATTTATAGCCCAATCTTCACCAAACTGGGTCAGAATATGTGAATATGTGTCTGCATGAATTCTTGGATGAGTTCGTAACTGGGTCACGTGGGGTCAAAAAGTAGGTCACTAGGTCAAATCTTAGAAAAAGCTTGTGAACACACTAGAGGCCACATTTATAGCACAATCTTCACCAAACTGGGTCAGAATATGTGTCTGCATGAAACCTTGGATGAGTTCGTAACTGGGTCACGTGGGGTCAAAAAGTAGGTCACTAGGTCAAATCTTTGAAAAAGCTTGTGAACACACTAGAGGCCACATTTATAGCACAATCTTCACCAAACTTGGTCAGAATATGTGTCTGCATGAAATCTTGGATGAGTTCGTAACTGGGTCACGTGGGGTCAAAAAGTAGGTCACTAGGTCAAATCTTAGAAAAAGCTTGTGAACACACTAGAGGCCACATTTATAGCACAATCTTCACCAAACTGGGTCAGAGTATGTGTCTGCATGAAATCTTGGATGAGTTCGTAACTGGGTCACGTGGGGTCAAAAAGTAGGTCACTAGGTCAAATCTTAGCAAAAGCTTGTGAACACACTAGAGGCCACATTTATGGCCCAATCCTCACCAAACTGGGTCAGAATGTGTGTCTGCATGAAGTCTTGGATGAGTTCGTAACTGGGTCACGTGGGGTCAAAAAGTAGGTCACTAGGTCAAATCTTAGAAAAAGCTTGTGAACACACTAGAGGCCACATTTATGGCCCAATCTTCACCAAACTGGGTCAGAATGTGTGTCTGCATGAAGTCTTGGATGAGTTCGTAACTGGGTCACGTGGGGTCAAAAAGTAGGTCACTAGGTCAAATCTTAGAAAAAGCTTGTGAACACACTAGAGGCCACATTTATGGCCCAATCTTCACCAAACTGGGTCAGAATGTGTGTCTGCATGAAATCTTGGATGAGTTCGTAACTGGGTCACGTGGGGTCAAAAAGTAGGTCACTAGGTCAAATCTTAGAAAAAGCTTGTGAACACACTAGAGGCCACATTTATGGCCCAATCTTCACCAAACTGGGTCAGAATGTTTGTCTGCATTAAATCTTGGATGAGTTCGTTATTGGGTCTTGTGGGGTCATAAAGTAGGTCACTAGGTTAAATTTTAGAAAAAGCTTGTGAAAACACTTACGAGGCTACGTTGATGGCCCAGTCTTCACCAAACTTGACCATCATGTTTGCCAGTATGAAATCTTACATATGTTTTGAAGTGAGTCATGTGGATTCAGTAGGTTACTTGGTAAAATTCTAGAAAATGTTATCAACCCAGTGGCAACAATAATGGTCCAATCTTCATCAAAGATTTCTAAAGTAAATAACTCTTAATTACTTGATGCCAGATTTGAGCCTACGTAAAGCCTGTGTCATCAGGTGAGCGATTAAGGGCCATCATGGCCCTCTTGTTTATTTTTGCTTTGTTCCTTAGGAACACATTCTTATATACCTGATAAAACACATTAAGTGTTGCAATTTTTAAACATTAATTGATTATATTTATTTCCTTGTTTTAATCAATAACAATTAAAGTTATGTAGCTCATTTTTATGATTATAAGATATTTTCTGCTTTAAAGTTCTTATTTATTAAGCATATATGGCCTAAATATAGAGGAAACAGGCATATTTTTTAATACAAATATGTTCTTTTTTACACTGGAATCATATCTGCTTGAATTCTTGCTTTTTTACAGATATCTTTATGTTTCTTTATGTTAAGTTCCTAATACAGTCTATTTAGAACTTTAAAAAAAAAGAAGCAGAGTTTCTTTACTATTTTTATAGTACAAGTTATAATTAATTAGCAATTAGCTTCAATATTTTAAGTCAAATACGTGTGTGTTAATTTGAGTAGTTTCATTTTAAGATTGTTTACTAATCAAAAATGTATACTTTGGACAAATTAGAGTCACTGCCATTTGTAAAAACAATTAAGCTGATTTATTTATATTTTTATAAAATGTTATGCTTCTTCATCTACATGCTTTGTGTTGTTTTTTTCGAAACATTTTATGTATGTTTTAAATTTAAAATCTCTGTCATCTTTTCTTTTCAACATTCATCAGCTAGTGTATATATCTTCAATAATATTTCATTTGTTAACCTTTGTAGACCCTGCCAAGAGAGAGAAGGAGCGTGAGAGGGAGGAAAAGATTCGTCAGGCTCAGCAGAAACTAGCTGAGGAGCGACAGAAGAAGATAGAAGAGATGAGGGAACAACAGAGGCAAGCACAGGAGAATAGAGAGAAACAGCTGGAGTCCCGCCGTAGGAAGATAGAAGACTTGAAACGCAGAGAGGAAGACAGGAGAAAACAAGTGGATGAACGAAGAAAGACACAGGAAGAGATTGATAAGGTGAATTTTTTCTTACAGTTAATAAAAAAAGACTAATTAATATTTTTCTACCTGGTCAAGAATTTAATGTTTTAAGACATCTATACGCTTTGCCCTGACTTTAACTTTATGCTTTCCAAAGGTTGGAGCTACTTTTTCTGGCTGGCCTTCACTCCATATAAGTGTGCCAAAGCATTGCTCTAATAGTGTTGATGTATTGACTTCAAACAAAGTTGGATAGATATTGAATGAGAGACTGAGTTGAAGTGCACAGAAACTATAGCTTTATCTTCACTAACTTAAGAGTTATCTCCCTTTATCATTTTTTTCTTTTGTTGTTAAGAACAAAATCTAAAGCATGGGGTCACTTCAAACTTGATATATAAGTGTCTGGGGACAAAGAAGACTACTGGATGGATTGTGTACCAATTGGTGTATATATGCCAGGTGATAAGTATAAGTGTAATCACAATAACTACATCTAAGTTAACTGTATAGTTGTCTCCCTTAATTTGCTTTTCTTATCTAGCTAATAAATTGAAAACCACAAGATGGAGATTCAAACTTGATATGAACATACCTGGTTATGAGAAAAAGTGGAAATGACACTGATACGATGATGACACTGTCAGCGTAATACTTTTTATCTATCTTTCTCTCGTCCAGAAGGTTTTCCTTTCTGGAAAATATCTTGGTTTGTGTGTTTACATACATTCATTATGAAATGTTATCCAAAAGTTTTATAATATACAAGATCCAGCATCTAACTAAAGCCAATAATATTTAATTATTGTTTGTGTTTGATTTTGACTTGCTTTTATTCTTGCTTCCAAATCAATTTGGGGAGCTTAACTGTGATACCCAGGCTCTAAAATGGTTTCTTGTTGTTTTCTTTTTTTAAAGAGTATCTTAATATCCATTTGAGAAAAAATTAGCTCAAAAGTCTAGGCATTATTTCCAGCTGTGTCAATTTAATTGCTGTTATTAAAATCATGCATGTAAACATTTTTGTTTTCTAAACTGCATGACTTGAAAGGCAAATAATACTAATTTTAACCTGAACACTAATTTAGAATAATAAATAAGTATTTCAAATTATTGTAATTTAACATCAAGCCAGGAGAAAACCATACTAAAATTTGATAAAACAACATTATTTTTTATATCACTTATATAAATTAACTTACATTCTTTGTTACTCCTAAGAAAAGTTCCATTTTGGATAAATCATACTTGGGAATTTTTCATGGCATTCCCTAAGACTTTAAAGATATGTTGTTTTTTCCATTATATTTAACACATTAGGCGAAGAAGGAAGCCATTCTGAGCAAGGCAAAGGAACGACTGACGCGATATGAGCAATGGAAGGCCCAGGGACGTAAAGGTGTGAGACGTCATGCGCTTGGGTTTGGCAGTCGGGCACCACGTGAAGTGTGCCTCCCGCTAGATTCTCGCCGTTCTTCATCACAAAGCACGCTTAGACGCTCTCCTAACAGCTCTGACTATGACTCATATTTTAACCGGCGAGCAGTCTCGGCAAGCAGTGTTGTACGCCGACACTGCTGTATTGATATTAACAAACTCACACAGGGGACGGGTACGTTCTATCTCTATCTCTCTCTTCCTGATTTACAACATGTCAGATATAATATTCTAAATACTTATGCAAGGTCATTTTAATGTTTTCCCTTAAAGTTGGTGAATTAAACACTTTGATTAAAAGTCGTGCTAAATTAACTTATTCAAATTCTTTTTGCGTTGTTGCCATTTTTTTAATTGTCTTTTAAAGGCCTTGTTACTTATTAAGTTTTTAAAGACTTAATTGAATTCATTTTAAGAATCAAAATGTTAAGTACGTGCACATTATTTCAAATAGGAAACAGTACATTGAAAATATTAGTTGTTAAATTATTAGTTCTAAGTAATTTTTTTGTTATTTTTTTTTTATGCATTGATTGATTTTGTCATGTTCCCATTTCTGTTTTGGGGATGGTATCTTTAAGTCCTTATAAAATTTCCCATTTTCATTTGGTTTAACAATGGCAATACTATGGTTTAGGGGCAATACATTTATTTCTCTTATCCTGTCCAGAAATCTATGGCGCCCAGTCTATTACCTCTGAAACCTTTTACCTAATTAAATTTTAACAATCTTGTTAGGGTAGCATTAGGGGGGAAACTTCCCTAGCAATAGTAAACCTTGTACACTTGGAATAAAATACAGATGGAACAAAACGTAATTGGTGTTGAACTGTGGGATAAAACAATGGAAATGATAACATTTGAGATTAAATATCAACAACTTCCATTAGCCAATTAAATACTTATGATTATTCCACAGAACAGCTGCGTTACTGCTACATCATAAATATTTATATTCAATTGATCAATATTCAAAACAACAATCCCTTTCGAAAACACATACCAAGCATATTCCATTACGCTCAGTACTATTAAAATCTGTTGCAATGTATTTGAGCAATTTCTGGTTTACACCATCGATTAAAACACGTGTAGCTTTTTATTTGAAAAATCATAACAGTAAAGCCTTTTTTAATGATCTTATAGTAACAAATTGAAATTGAAAAGCATCTATTTAAAGAACACTTCCCTGGGTTTAATTGAGTGGTAGAATTTTTTTTTTCCTGAAACAGTCCATAATGCAGATTGCTTCACATTCCATGATTACTTTTACAAACCTTAGACATATCAGTCAATCTGCACTAAATCATTGACCAGCCAGCTATAGAATCATGTGCTGCATTGTTTGAGAGGAGTGTTGATAGAGTAACCTCCCCTAAGATATATTGATGTCTAGAGAGGGCCTCATGACAATTCATTATGGCCACTCTCACAGACGCATCCCAGTCATTAACTGTCTCCCTGCAAACAGCCGTCATGCTCCAAACATATGCAATCAGATGATTATGTATTACAGTCATGTTTGTTGGTATACATAATAAGTGAATAATTATGCCAGCCAGGTTTTATGGGTGAGTGGTCAAGGCATTAGTCTCAGGATCAGAGGGTCCTGGGTTTGAACCTTAAAACCTGTTTTATCATAAATGTTTCTAGTCAAGACAATCCATCTAGTTAAGCAACAACTGTTTTACCTGAATGACCAAAAATAAAATAATAATAACAGAAGTTCTTGCATACTTTAAATGGAATTTTGTTTAGTTCTTGGCAATATAAGGGTCTGCTGTAGGATTCAACATTTAGATTTGAAAACGTACATAGAGAGTTTCATATCAGCTAGCAAGCCTTCTATCTTTTCTTGATGCACTGGGCCGTCATGTTTTGAGTGAGTAACTTAATCATGCTTAGAAAATTGCTATACAGTTAATGCAGTTTTGGTCTGTTAATAATCATAATGAACTCACTCTTTGCTAGCATGCTTTAGCAGGGATGTATCACTTAAATAAATATATTTTGTTTAAGCTAACTGACTGCTATATGATCATAAAAATGTAAAATATCAGGAAAACAGCTAATAAAAAAATGATCATAATAATGTAAATCATTAGAAAAACAGATAATAAAAAGGGATAATAACAATGTAAAAAATTGGGAAAAACTGATAATAAAAAGGTAACAATTAAAAAATCAGAGAGATACATTTGTAATAAAATACTAATACATTAATAACAGAAGTTTTTATATAAAAGTATAGATAACCCATGCGTCAGAGACTATTGAAAACATCTCACTTCAATACATCTGAAAATTATTTGCCACACAAAATAGAAATAAAAAGTAATAAAAGAAAATTATCTCAAAAACCTCATTGAAGAGAAGATTAGCAACAAAATAATTTAATTTATTAAAAACAACAACACATTTCCGCACTTAAACAGTTCCAATATTTTCAACTCAATAGAAATATTGCATCTGAATTTCTACCCCTGTATTGAGAAGTCTTGTGCATTGTGTACCTAATATTGTTATCTATTTTACAGAAGTTCTTCAGGTTAAAAGCCTGTTTAGTGACATGACATGTTGTTATCTTTCTAACTCTTCTTCTTCTTCTTTACTTATATACTAGTGTATATTAGATGATTTTCAGAGCAAAGGATTCAATTAACCAATGTTCAGCAACATTGGTAATTTACCAATACATACTCTTAATTATTGAAACAAATACTAACCACCTTAGTCAGTGGTTACTTGATACATTGCCAGAGACCTAGCAGCAAAGTGTGCATGTCCAAGCTACCTTGTTTGCCCAGCATGACCATTTTAATGCTAAGCTGGTTAAAATTTAAGTATGCCAAAAAACATATATCATCAGAATACAGTCAAAATACCTGCATTATAATTTGAATGATGATGTTAAACTTATGTTTGATAATAATCTTTGTGTATGGTAAAATGCATCTTTTTATCATTTGCTCTGAAAAAAATCTTTGAATACTAATTGCTTATAGCTTCATTTTTCTAACCAACCTTTCTCAAAACATGACTTTTAAAACACTAATAAGATTATTTTTAGCCTCTGGCATTAAAAACGATTGTCCTGAAAGGAACTTGACGGAAATAACTGAATTGCTTTCAAAAGTTAAAATACATTTTAAACAGTCAGTGAAAATGCTTAGTGGGTAGACAGAAGATGTCAAAATTGTTGCTATTAGTTTTTTGTTAAACAAATTAATAATGGCAAAGACCCAATGTTAACAAAGAATAAGACAGCTTTTTCTTAAGTAAGGTGCTCATAAACAAATATAAATTCTATTAAACATATTATTGACAAAATTTATGTTTTGCAACAAATATATGTCAAGCCTCTTGTTTGGTTTAACCTGAAGTTTGATTTATAGCATAATGTTGAACAGTTGTCTTTTTTTAACACTTAAATGGTTGGTTGGTAAACTGAATATTGTTATCTTTGTTAAAACCTTTCCTTAGATTTCCTCTAGCATATATTGAAATAATAGAATCATAGCACCAGCTTAGGATTTGATAGGGCTAGCTTCAAGGGTTATGGTCAATACTTGTAATAGTTTGTAACTATGTTAAATGTTTGTGAATCTTATACAGTGTGAAGAATTGAAGAGCACTTGTAGAGCTACACGTAGGTGCTTGTGTGCCCATGTTTGGTTGACGACAAGAGCAATTTAGAGCTAGATGCTTGTGTGTCTATGTTTGGTTGACGACAAGAGCAATTTAGAGCTAGATGCTTGTGTGTCTATGTTTGATTGACGACAACAGCATGTAATGTAGCTTGGCAACCTCGTTTTGCAACAATATTTTCCATATTGAATAGCAAGAAAAACAAACATTTTTATGGACATTTAGTTTAAAAACAATGAACACTTTGGCAAGAAAAAACACACAAGAATTACACAAGGCATCTTAGATAACATGATCTTGTAAGTACTAGAGAATTCACATCTACATAATCACAGTCAGACCAAACAGATAAATGACTAGAACAATGCCATCTTTAACTAATATTCACCAAAGCATACATATTTACATTTTCCTTCAGTACTCTTAATCTACTTTACTGTTTTCTTCTTGTGTTTCCTTATTTGAATTTTGTGTTGTTGTCATCCAACTCTAACATTAAAAATTCTTTGAAATGAGCATTTTAATTTGATCCTAATCCTTCTGTTATGATTGAGACTGTTCTGCACTGTTCTAATACCAGAAAGTAATACAGAATATTTATTTTGACAATAAGAAATTGTGGGATCGTATTGCAATGTTCAATTTAGTTGTGTTGCAACTTTAAACAAAGATAAACAAAGATTTTAACTCTTTAACTAGAGAAACAGTAAACATACTTTTATCACATGGTTCCCTTTATTTTCCATTTAATACATCCATTACATATTTTGTTATATTACACTAGTGTAATACAGCTTTTTTATTGATTACGTCATGGATTTCGCAAAGTATTCTGGTAAAATTTCGTAAAATTGTATGTTGTCGGTTAAAATCATGTTATAAAAATAAGCTTACACTCTTCATTTAGTACAAACATTTACGCATCTCGTCCAGGAAAAGTGATAGTAATCTCACCATAGGCTCACTTACTATAACGAATCCTGAACTCATTTAATAAATGTTTGAATTGAATGACAACTATTGTGAGATCCTCTATATATTTATAGTTTTGCAGAAGCCTTTGACTCAAATTTTGCTAAAATACACTTAAGCGCAATGTCAACTTCAACCTGCATCGGTGTTTGAACTAACTGACTGCTCCAACCTTCATCGGTGTTGGAACCAACTGACTGCTCCAACCTTTCTTTTGTTATATGTAGAATAAGTATTTATTTGGTGTGGTGTTTGTAGCAACGTTCCTCTGACTGTTCACCATTCCATTAACCATGCTTGTGTGTTTGCTTTTTAACACCCATACTAACATTAACCCAACTGAGTTTTATATGTTATTTTGCTATGTGTCTTTTTAAGCACAGAGAAATTTAAAGTTTCGTCTATTTAAGTTCTAGAAAGAAGTTTTATATTTGCTTTTATTAATAACTTTCACTGTGTCCCTATTAATTTGATTTCAGTTTTATTCAGGTTATCTCCTGCACTAAACCACGCATATTTAATTAACTAATATGCAGACACAAAAATGTCATTTAAAGTTTCTCTGCTTATTGAAATCTGTCTTTGTTGCATCTTAGTTTTAATTAGTTTTAATTAACATTTCTTGAAAAGAAACAGTCTGTATGGTACATCTAGCTGTTATTTTGCATTTAGGCTTGTATTAGATAATCTGTTGAATAACATGTTGCCAATATATTTTCTTATTTTATGTCCTGTTTTAGTGCATTAGTGCATTTTGCCAGTATTTTGCATTTTAATTCTGTGCTGTAACACATTATTTCAGTTGCAATGTTCTTTAGTACATTTTGCTATTATTTTGCATTTTTAACTTTTATTTAACATTTTATTGCTCAAATTTAAGTTGCATTTATACTTTATGCATTTTTAAATTACTTTGCATTTTGACATATTATTAAGTTTAATTCTGCATTTTGACATTTCTTTGCATTTTGTCCTTTTATTTAACTTTTAGTCAAATTCATATTTTGTCTTAACCATAGTTTGCACTTCATTCTTTTTTGTATATTTGCATTTGTTGCCATTTTTATTCTGCATGAGATGCATTGTGTTGTACCGCTTTGTTCCCCCCAGGCTACCCCATGGAGAATCCACCCTCTAAAAAACTCTCCCAGTCCATGGGGGCTCTCTACCACAAGAAGAACCCAGAGTTTTCATCCAATAGCGACCTCAACACCAAAGGGGTTGGTGGGGGCTTACATTCGGGCGCAGAGTCTATGATGGGTAAGGGTCTCTCTCTCTGTATATCTTTCTATGTCCAGCTAGTCTGTCCAGTTGGTCAGTTGTTATATAGCACTGCAAGGAAATGTTCCAAAATCTTCATAGTACTGTTGTTTTCCAGTTAGGAAAATATGTAAGCCATTGTACAGTCCTATTAGGCATATTTTGTATATTTGATGAGGAGATAAGTAAATCTAAAGATTAGCTGTGATACCCAGTTTCTTGCCAGTATGCAGTTTCTTTTTAAGATTTTCAAGCTTATTACTTACTAAGCCTATGTCAGCTTAGTTAAAAGTTGTTATATAAAGATATTGCTGCAATTACAACCTTTAGTTACTTCAGTACGTCAAAACACTTAAAAATCTTTGCCTTCACAGTGTTGCTTCACTTGGAAATAGTGATTTCAAAGAAAATTGGAACTTTTGTTTCAGAGTGTGTTAAATATTCTAGACAAAGAAAGCATTCTTAGTTGTTATGATGATGGTGGAATGTCCTTGCTTTGCTGTCTAAATGACAATAGAGCTATAACACAAAAAATTGAGACCAGCTCATGTGCAGTTATTGTAATCTATAAACAATAACAAACATAAAGGAAATGTCTTAATTATCTATTATTTAGGTCTGGCTGTTAAATAAAAGTAGAATGTAAAATTGAGATGTGATATATTTTTTTAGTCATATCCAAAACTTAGTTAAGGGATGCAAAATGATTATTTTACTTTGTACACAGAATATATCTGATATCATTTTACACAGTTGTAGGCTGCACTGTTTGTGGTCCATTTAGTGTTGGTATTTGTAATGACTCAGAATCTATAATATTTTTTTTATTTCTATCCCATATTTGAAAGTTATATACTAAATGATGTTTTTGTGCATAATTTTAGCTTCAAATTTTTCCTTGCCATGGTGCATTAGCAGGTTCAGCAGTTACATTTCTCGAGAAAGGTGACTCATTTGTATGTTAATTCTGGTCTCTTAGTTCTGTGATTGCAAATCAAGTTATTGATTTAATTCAAATTTATGTAATTTATTGTCACAATTTTCTATTCTTAAGATGATTATTGTTGACTGAGATTTATAATAGTACACACATTTGACTGCACATAATTAGTGTAGGCAGGTACTTGTTGTGATGCTGCATTGTTGGTTAATTGATTGTTAATTAATCACCTTTGATCAGTGGCATGCCAGCACACAGTCTGTGTACATGGAGGAGACAGATAGAACATGCATTCCTGCAGTAGACAGAAGATGCCAGGCAGTAAACAATTGCAGTTACATTGTGGTAACTGATGTTGTTCAACTCTTTCTTGTTAGTTTGGTTAGAAGGAGTTAATTCTGGGCTGATCAGATTGTGGACTTTATGAAGTGGTGCTTGTGAATCTTTGGATATCTTATATGTTTTCCAGTCTGTGTGTTTGGTTGATATTATCTTTAATGTGATTAGCACAGAATATGTTAATTTGCACCTGGGGAAATTTTGTTTTGCTCATTTCAATAGGCAAAGGTATAAAGGGAAAAGAAATTAAATAAGATGTATTGATTGATGAATTTCTCAGGAGTCAGGGCAAAATTCTGGTCTGATGTCATTCTGTGTAACAGCTCTTGTAGTTCCATGGCGTCATGAAAGGGCCATGATTCATGCTGAGTCAGTGATATGCCTATCTGTTATTGGGACCAACCATCTTGCACCAAGTCTGTAGGAAACAAAATATTTATGGAACTATTGTTGTCATTTTATATGGAAAAAAAATTAATTGTTTATGTAACTTATTTTAGTGTTAGTGTAAGGAGTTCATTTGCTGCACTGCGTGATATACTTTAAAGGATACCAGTAATCAAACAATGCTCTGGTTGCTAAAATTGTAAACAACTTAATTTATTGTAGTTCAAATCAACATGTTACTACTGTCAACCTGGAAGTAACTTTTTGTCTCTGTCTGAAACCGCAATACATGTGGCACCTTTACCTGAAATTATTGTCATGCATTTACATAAATTTGTTAACTAATGCAGCTTTAATGTTCTTTTAAATAATTCAAGTGAAGTTTCCTTCAAGGAATAAATATTTAGTTTCCTTTTAGGAGTACAAATTCACTTTTAAAAATGCATTTTTAGTTTTCTCCAAGGAAGGTCATTTTAGTTTTCTTTGAAGAGATGGACTTCAAGTTTTCTTTTTTGAAATGTACCATTTCATTAAATAATTAAACAGCACTTTCCTGTAAGAATTATTTTATTCATCCTCAAACTCTTGGTACGCTCACAGAGGATAAGGAGGCTGCTTCCTGTGGCATTGATGGCAAGCGCAATAAAGAGAAAATTAAGTTCCTTGAAGGGTTGTGGTAGATGTTGACGTTTCCTAAAGGAAGAACATTATAGTTGCCATAGTAACCATTGTTGAACAAGTGTTTGAAATTGTTATTGTCTTGCCACCATTCGGTGGGATCAAAAACTAAGATGCCATTTGAGAGCAGAAGAGGTATAGTGGAGTTTATCCTGGCATGGGATCCACCAGGCTACCTTGTGGGTTAGTATTCCTGCACTTTATGTAATGAATTGCACCACGGCATATAGTAACAGTAAAAAACAAACTAATGTTGATGCAGAAAACAACAAAAAGATTTAGATGTTTGTTATGGAACTAACAACCCATCATATAGGTCAGATAGTAAAAAAAAGTATTATAAGTAAACTCCCTTCTGTCTTTTCCTAGTATTCTAAGTTTTGAAAAAGCCCCTGTCACATAAATTGGTTCAAGATCTTATAAAAATTCAATATGGTTATATACATAAATCTAATGCTTTTGTCTTTTTAATAACTCAAATACCTTCTTGACAATTACAAAATCTGCTTTACTGGACATGACTTCGGGGGCATATGTTTTTATTCACGTTGAAATTATAGTATGCTTAAAGTTGTGCATTCACTTGTGAATGTGAACTGTCAGCTTCTTCTGTTGCTTCAGTTTGCTTCATTTAAGGATATTACATGATTTTGAAAAGCTTAGCATCAAGTAAAAGGACATGAATGAATGTGCAGCTTTTTATTTCTATAAGGAGCAAAAGCTTTTATTATAATGTTGTTGTTTTCTGACTTGGATGAATCATGTAAGAAGGCTTCCTTTTGTTTCACCATTAAACTGTAATGGACTGCTTCCTTACAGTTTAAACAGAGTTTCTTCGTGTCCAGGGAGTTATCTAGTCTGACATCATTGATCGTCCCTCCCCACTCTGAAACAGTAGGCCGATAATGTATTCTATAAATGCATACATGCTGCTCTCGGTGAGACATCAGACTAGGCTGGTTTTCTTGTTCATTTGTTCTTTACCTCTTGTCCTGCACTGTACTTATTGATCAGGCAAAGGCAGTATGTGTAGAGCCAGATCAGCCAGCTCTCACTGGGAACTGTCTGATCACGATATGGATTGTTTGTTGCTGAGCCTCAAACAATATCTTGACACCTTGTCATGGAGATGTAAGAAGATGACTCAAATATAGTTGAGGTTATTAACAAATACAGAATGCTGAAAATTAGTATTACATTTCATATGTATGTCTATGTATGGCTCTGCTTGTGGGAGGTCACAGGTTTGAGCTCACCTTTTAAGACGTGGGCAGTTCCAGGGATGTAACATATGAATCTATAGGGGATTGTTCTCAAGCATGGGAGTATTTGGGTTTGACTATTGGTCCATACCGTCTGAAACATTTGTAAGATGGCGAATGATTAAGATTCCATAAGTTTTGTTCAGCTTATAAAGTTTGTTCCAGCACTGGCTCAAATGGCATATGACATGCAGCAGATTGTTGAAATTAGGGTCAGGAGATTGATGAAACAAACATTGACCTTGACATACGTTTTTAGAGAGGGATGTCAGGACTTGTTGTTCTAATGTTAGGCTAATGTGACTGGGTGTGATACAGTGTTAAGTGTTGATGACATGCTTGTATAGTTATGGCAGTACTACATTTGTTGATTATTTAATCTAATAAAAAAACCCATATAAATTGGGTAATTTAATACTGCATAGTAAAGCATTAGGCTACAATTTTAAAAGACAGCATGTATAGAAAATAATTTGAGTTTGAAAAAAAAATAATTGAGCATTAAATGGAGAAAGAGTCAGTGCAGCAGACAGCCTGTGTGTTAAGACATGTATATCAGATATATTGATTCAGCCATGAGCAGTTACAGTGTTGAGTCATAGAGCACTTACTGCAAGGCTCTTGTCTGTTTCCTCAATATAAAATAAAGTATACCATTAAAAGATCAATATTTCATAGGGTATGATTTTCTGTGATTAATTAAATTAAGTATTTGTTTATTTTTGTAATACAACATTAATGCATGCATAGGATATTTGTTTTATTTTGATTATATTGTTATAAACTGTTCATTGCAAAAGGTTTGTCTCGGAAACAAGGCTTTGAGGAAAGGCAATAACTGCCTAACTGTTTGTTCTATGAACTCTTTCCAAAATAATTTATGCCTGTTGATATAGTTACTGAGTAACTATTCAAAAATATAAAACTTTAAAAGAATATGTGTATTCCAAAGCAAAACTGTGTGTATGAATAAAGTACACACAGTCAACTGAGGGATGCATATTTCTTAATGTGCAGGTGTCAAAGACAAACCTTGACTATGCATGCTATATTCCATATATTCTGCTTCAGTTGGCTGCTTTATTTATATATTTGCTTTTTAATTTTATTATTCATGCATGTTATTGTATCCCAACTGATGATGCATGTATGTTCATATTTCTGTTGCATTTATGTGCATAAAAACTACAAAACTAACTATAACCAAGTTGTATGCTTGTAATCATGTAATGACAAAATTATCTAATGTAACACATTAAACAAACACAATGGAACATGTAACTATCATCCTTAGATTCTACAAAGCTGCGTGTGGCATGACTCTAGCTTGAATGATTTCACAGCCAAAAAAGAAAACAAAAAAACAAACAATATTCATACACCTTACACTTGAATGAAATACTTTCAGTTTTATCCATAAACTTATAAGCACCATTTTATCAAGCAATTTGCATAACTACCCATAACATTTACCATAATTGGTATTGTTCCAACATCAATTAATAAAATATGGTGATGATCGCAAACAACAGAAAAATCAAAGCGAAACTCAATACTAATACATGGTATACCAACATCTATGTTAACTTATAATATTCCAAGAAAAGTCTTGTAAGCTTTGCTGATTAACTTCTATGTTATCTTAAAAAACTGCTTCAATATAAACACGCCCTTATCGTCCAGCGCCTTCCCTTCAGTGTTCTAGTCCTGTATATATCCTTTTATATACCTTTATATGTTTGTTTTGTTGGTCCATATGGAAACAGGATCCTCTCCTTCTTTAAAAGAAACATCTTCCCAAATAACCAATATACATAACTGTTTAGATACCCTTCTAAATTTTCTAACTTCCTGTATATCAGAAGTCCAATGCATGCTTTCCCCTATAAACTTCCCCAAACTATCTACTCGGCCATGTACTCTATAACTTAAACTGTATATCCCAAAACTGAACTGTACTCTCTTATAGCCATATAACCAGTCTGCATACACTCAGTGGTGGAGGTTCTTGTGGGAAAACAGCTTTAATTGTTGGTACAATTTGAAAATAATGTGACCATAAAACCTAATTCAGTTTTTTCTTTCTCTTTTTTCTCCCACTTCCCATTATCCCCTGGCTACAATCGACCAACCTGGAACCTCTACCGTAAATCAATGAAAATTACAACTGCAATTCCCACCTGTTTGACTAAATGTAAATTACAACTTCAATTTAACCCCACCTTTTTGGCCCATTGTAAACACAACTGCTATTAAATCGAATCTTTTTGGCTGGTAAATTACACCTGCCATTAAATCCTGCTTGTCCTGATTCTAATACATTGGCTGGAACATACCTTTTCCCTAAATAACCAAAACCCCCAAAATCTGCAATTATGCCATGAAATAACCCCTTTTCCATTCCCATTTCTTGGCTCCAAAAATAAACCCCCTGTCAATAAAAAAATGCACCATCTGTATTGTACACAAATAAAAAAAAATTAAACAACAACACATCTTAAATGCACCCTCGTACACAATGCCATCTTGCACCATCATGGACAATCATGGGCACCTGTTAACCCCTCATTGACCTTGACCCATAACTTTGGACCCACAAACAGCCCTGAATACCATCCCCGAAAACAGGCTTGGTCGCTCTATTGTAGCGTCCGCACCCCCCACTAGACATAAGAGTTCAGTCAGTCTGAGCTCTTCGGGGGTCAAGATGAGAGATCCCACAAGGTCATCACCACGGAAACCAAGGCCATCCAGTGTGGCAACATCCATGCCCAGTTTTGTCCAGGTGGAGTCTCACACTCCGAAGTCTTCTCGAAGCAAGAGCACTGACAGGAGTCCAAGAGGTAAGAAGGTTTAAGTAATTAGGACTTTTTGGTGTATTTGCTATATTTAAGTTTCTCCAACAAAGGCCACTTGGTCAAGAGATCACTGAAGCAGCCTCCCCCACTTGAAACATTTTCTACCTTTGTTAATTTGGTATTTATGGCCCAATTATTTAACCTTTAAGGTAGTTTGTATTGCTATAATATGATATGATCAGAAGTTAAAATAGTTGTGTTTCAAGTGATGGAAGAATACCTTTACTTTATTAACAAAGGAAACCATGAGCATGTTTGTATGGTTCTTTTGCATTTTGTTACATCACACCTACACGTTTGTAATCACATTGGTGACATCCAGCATATTATTGAAGTATAACCACACGCACATTAGGATAGAATCACCGGCACATTACATGTAAGCTGGAAGATTTCCCCACAGAAAAAATCTTGGCCCAACTGGGACTCAAACCAGCTAGGGTAAGGGCTGAGGAGAAACAAGTCAGTGCCTCTAACTGCTCAGCTACACGTGCCTTACATATGAGCATGTTAATATAAGATCCACTACTTATTGCTGAGCATTTAACTAATTCATCAAATGGTTGTTTTGAACATATATCTGTTATTTAGACAGCTAAGCCTGATTTGATCAGGCCTATGCAAACAGAGCAGATCTCAGTTTACAAAATTCCCTTGAGTACATGTCTCCTCAGAATCTACAGTATTTGTAGCAGAGTACTTACCAATGTATTATTTTGCTTGTAAGTTTTAGCAACTTTTGTTTTACTGATAAACATAGCATGATGAGTCTTAAAGGAAAAGACAAGTCTAAAACTATCATCAGAGGTAGCCATATTTTTTTTATTTCTGGTTGAATTCTATAGCTCCAGCATTTAGAAGAGATTTGAAGATTCACCAAAGAAAGTTTCAAGCGTTTAATGTACGTTACTTTACTGACTTTTACCTGCTTCTATAATGCAGATGCCAGCAGAAATAGGCCTTCAGTGAGGAAAGAGGAAGACAAGGCAGATGGAAAGGTACATGTTGTAAATCATTTAGTGATCTGTAACTTTTTAAAAATATTGTAATTAACTTTGTTAGTATGCTGTATGTATGTGAGTCCTGAAGTTTCATTTAACCACATATATGTCATCACTTGTTCGATCAAAGCCACTTGGCCATACTATGTCCCTATATTGCTGTTAACTAAGCTATACCACTTTGAAAACATACAATTTAGAACATAGTGAATTAATAAAACAAACAGTTAAATTGTGATAACTCAAAAAAACTTTTGTTATTTCCATGTAACAGGCTGCCACATTGCCACGCCCCTATGACAGAAAGAAGATTGAGGAACGGAGACAGGAAGTGAAGAAAAAGCAGGAAGAGAGAAAGGAGAAGGAAAGGGAGGCACGGGAGCGAATGAGCAAGTCAGAGACAAGAGATGAGGCCAAGGAGAAAGTACCAGTTCGAATGTCAAGGTCATTCATCGAGAGGATGGCCGTTCCAAAGAAGGCATCACCTACCGAGAAGAAAGAAGTGGTCCCCGCAGAAACAAAGTCATCACCTGTGAAGGTATAATTTAATGTGTATTTTTTTTTCTTTTTTTTTTATTAAATGTGGTAACAGAGGTATGTTTTTTATCAATATGAACTAGTTAAGATTTAAAATCTTGTTTACTTAATGCCTTTTGCATAACTTTAGGAGGCGGTTTTACATGTAAATATTGCTCAAATACATTATTTATTTGATAACAGTAATATGAAATAAGGACTCACACACTTTTTTCTCCAAATATCATCTATATAAAGAACATGATTATGTTTATAAAATATGTTATTAGATCAGTCATAAAAAATTGTATTACAATGCACTCCTTATCAAAAAGGAGTTCCGACAGGATTGTGTCTTAAAATCTTTTTTAAAGTGATGCTTGAGTAAAATAAATGTTACTAGGCATGATCTATTTGCATGTGTGTACCAGACAAATGGGCAGTTCCTCTTTTTCTACAAGTTTGTATGTATTTGCTTTTACTATTTGGAGTGAATTTATCACTAGCTAAAGTGTTCATAAGCAAACAAAACAAAAAGAAACCAAAAAAGCAACAACATTTTCCTGATAAAATTCTCACCATGTGATTCAATATTTAATAGGATAATTTATTTTCTACAAACTTGATAGACCGACTTTGAACTGTCCATTGTCTTGTCAAATTGCAAGCCTTTGTCATGTGTGTGTACCCAATTTACAGGTCGTAAAGCGTAGTTTGTTTGTGGAGGCCCCTGTGCCTCCACCACGCAAGGTTAGTTCCCATGGTGACTGGCAGATTTATGTCCCTTGTTTGGAGCCCCTATGTTTCAAACAGTTGGGGTGTCTTTCTTGAGTTACTGCTACGGAAGTGTGATATTATTCAATATACCCTGACAGCAATGGATATTTCAGACATGTACAAGTAAAACTGAATCAATTATACATGTCAGTATATCGGGATTTGCATCAGTAATTCTACCTGGACATAAGAAAGAAGGTAGCCAACATAACCACAACTTCCTCAGTACATGAATATCGATCTCAGACAAAACATAATTTGCTTAAAGTCTATACAGTGCAGTTTATAAAGTTTCTTGTATATTTTGTTAAATTATTATACACGTACATGTTTATTGTTAAATTATTATTCACGTACATGTTTGAAATATGAACACATCTCTATGTTGCTTTGTTATTTATCTTGGTGCTTGAAAAAAAAAAAGGTTTTTATATTGGTTAAAATGCACACTTATGCCTAGTGAATATGAATACATACCAAAGTAAACATATGGTCAAGAAACAATATTGTATACACAAGTACAAATGTAACATAATACTACTAACTGAAGTGTACCTAGAAAATAACATGTGTATGTTATCATAATAGTTATATCTAGATATAAACAAATGCCTTGTTAACTAAATATAAAGATTAATGCTTGCAGTTAGTCATTTGTAAGCAGTCACTACCAATTTTAAATTGGATATATACCCATAGATCATTATAACTGAAATATTCCCTACCTGACGTAAAAAAAAACTTATTATTTTTTCTTTATCAGTTTAAATCATTTAAACCAGAGCAACAGATAAGGTGCATAAATTCGCAATTCCAAACGGCCATTTACGCATTTAAAATGTGGGGTGGTGAGTTACAAAAGTCAATTTAAACATCCATTACTCATTTAAAAATCATTTGGTTGCGTAAGGGTGAAAACAGTAATGGAGAACCTGCCAATTCAGTAAAACTAAAATCATTGAGCGCATGCTTAACAGACACTACGTCATCGACTACTTCGTTACTTTCATTCATAAAATCAAATCGAGGCTGCCAGTTGCAGGTGCGCTCAAGTTTCATTGGCTTATTCCTCATAACGTCGCGCGCACATTAATATTCATAACAAGCTGGTTACTGCTGAAACATGATTTTGGAAGAATTATAGATATTTGCCGATTATTTTTTTTAAAAAGAGTTTAATCAAAGTTAGAATTAAATAATGCAACCACTCATGTTTTTCCTGCATACTGTAATTAATTGCAAAATAACTTTGGCGATATTTCCGGATAACTTCAGCCAGCGATTTCTTAAAACACTTAATGCAATAGGCCCTGGGTACTCAGTTGATCTCAGTGTAAGTGAGTAATGTGACGCATGGTACTCAATAATACTTATTGGTACTCAATTAATTTCAAAGTAGTGGGGTAATACTCAATTCACACTTAATCCTTATCTGTTACTCTGTAAACATTACATCTATATAAGATGTAACTTAATTATTTTTCATTTCAATGTAACCTTTCTATATTTCTTTTAAGTGGACTGTTAAACACTTCTTGTACTGAATTTTTTTTGTCATCATTTCATATAAAATTATATTATATCATTCATCTCATCCACCACCCACTTTTAATTAGCTCATTAATTAAAAAGTAATTGAATGTTTGTCCATTAATGCTGCGTCAACAGATGACTATCAGACGGCGTAGTCTGAAGTATAATGTAAGCCAAAGACAGGTACTCTCTGGGTGTTTCTCTCGCCTTTAAAATTATATTTCATGTAAAATAGTTTATATAATTTTTTTTGTCTCTTATATAATTTTTTTTTATTTCAAAACTCCAGCATGTTGACAGTTATAGTCTATAGTCAGGGTTTGACACTAACACTGGCCTGTTGTTTCGAGGCCACTAAAATCTCTAAAAGAACACCTGGAATACACAAGATATTGTCTTAATTCTGAACAGTTTATAAGGCTTGTGGAAAATAAGTCAAAGTATTTTCAAATGTAAATATTCCATTAACATATAGAGCAATTCTGTAAGAATTGTGAGACTTAACTGAAGCCCAGAAATCATGTCTAATATAACCTCATGATCAAAAGTTGGAGGGATGTTTGACTGGATTCTGATCCTAGTTCCTAGTTGGAGCAATGTTTGGGTGGATTCTGATAGGGATGTTTACCTTTTTGTCCTCACCAGCCACAATACCTCAAATGGTAGAGCGTCAGCTTGCGGATCATGAGATCGCCTGTTCAAACCCTGGCCGGGTCAAACCAAAGACTTTAAAGTTGGTAGTAGTGGCTTCCCTCCTAACGCTCGGGTCTAAGGGGACAGCAATACGCCTGACTCGTCGGTGTCAGCATTATGGACCAGCGAGGTTCAGTCCCTGGTCACCTCATAAGTGCCCCTGTGCTATTATGATAAAAATTTCACTGCACAGTATCCGCAAAATGTTGGCAAATCCCTCTTTGTTTTCTTATATTTAGGCTGAAAATGACCCTAAAATTAAATCAGCTATTTTTCTTCAAGTACTTTATTGACTTTTGTGTTTTGAAATATCTGCTGTCTGTGGGGAAAAAAAATGTTGGGAGTAGGTTTTAAGATAACAGTAACAAAGACATATATAGAAACAATTTTTAGAGAGCTTGTAAGTGTTATGGAGTGATTTGCTGATTTGTCTTAAGAATTAGTGTCTGACTGTTGTTAGGTTATGGACAATAATTTGTTGAGGAATCATGAGGAAATTTATTTCATTACACCAGCAGGGGGAATGGTTGATTTTGAGAAGGACTGGTTAAAAGTCTGATTTACTAGTCCTTTGGACCATGTGTTAAAATAGTGTTAGTGTCAACCCCTGATAGTACACGTATATCGACAAATTAATACTAAAAGCCACTTTTTTAATTTTTCATAGACGTTACAGTTTGTTATGCATGCCAAGTTATTAAAAAGATGATCTTAAACTAATTGGGGAACTTCCCTAATGATTGTTTTACTAGTAAGACAGCAAGCAATGTTTCACATAAAGAGCATGAAGCTGATGCCTAGAAACATTTTTTTCCATCTCATATTCAATCACATATTAGAATAATAACATTTTCTTAATTTTACTACAATATATAAAAAGGATGACACCCATGGAGGATCCTACAAGCTGTTGTTCTCTTCACAACATACAATGTTTTGTGCATGCTTTTTGTGTTTCATGCAGATGCCCTTGTCCAATGATTTATGCCATATAAATATGCCTTCTCTCTGCCTTTTATTTCATTTACATGTCCACAAGACAAGATCATGTTGCTGCAGGTGTTGTTTTTGCCCACTCTGATTGTATTTATTGTGTTGCTCACATTAGTTACATTCCTACAGGTATATTTCAGTGTTTTATAGTTAAATGACATGCAGGACATGCACCTAGTTCAGAAATCATCACAACTAGTGCTTAGTAAAAAGACAATTAAGTGGCATAGACTTATGTGCTGAGACATGTTTTGCTATGATTGTCATCTTTTCCTACACACATATATCTATATATCTATATATATATATATATATGTTCCAGCACACAAAAACTTATTTTTAAATGTTCTTTTATATATATTTGTACTGGTAACCAAAAAGCTCTAAGCTAAATGTTATTATTGTACAACAATAATTATATTCCTCTGTACTGTTAGTTCTGATACTGAAGTGGTTGACATGATGTATGTTGGTATGACTCTTAGGTATATATACATGGTAAAGGTCTCTTTCTGAGGTCTTGTGCTATTATATGCACAACTATTGATATCAGATACAGCAGGCATATGACTGTTAGGTACATACATGTAGGCATGGTGAAAATTAGCAGAAACAACAAGTGGTACCAATCATACTTCTACTGTTGCTGCTGTTGATTCTACCATGGCTGCTGCTGTAAATTCTGCAGCTATTGTTATTTTCTGTTGCATCAGCTACTGCTGTTTACTGTTGCTACTACTACTACAGTTGACTCTTTCATTGCTACTACTACTACTGTTGGTTCTACTATTGCTGTGGAAACCACTGTTTATATGTCTGTTGCATCTGCTACTACTGTTAATTCTACTGTTGCTTCTACTACAAGTACATGTACAGTTGACCCTTCCACTCTCTAAGGTTGTCTTTGACGAAGCAGTTTAAGTCACCTGTCCATAAGCCTTTAGCCCAACATTGTGTGGGTTCCTTGGCTAGGCTGAAACTTTCTACATCTTCCACTTAACCTATAGTTTGTCTTTATACAACCCTGATTTTTTGTCTGGGGTCTGTCATATCTAATTGCTTTTATTGATTGCAGTGGATGGGCAAAATCCCTCCTGGACAAAATCCCTTCCATTTATTTTAGCATATTCCTTGTATAAATTTTCCATGGCAGACAGACATTAAAAAAAACCTGTTAATTTTCCACACTTTGAATGCTGTTTTATTTGGCTACAAGAGGTAAACCTCAAAATTATACTCAGAATAACACATGTAAAAATTAAACTTTGATGTTTTAGTTTTATTACTTTTCAGCATTTGCCCACTTTAGAAAACTTATGTGAGGGATTGTATCTATGAGGGATTGTGTCCTACAATGTTTATTACAATTATTATGTCAGTGAAATGTACAGATATAGTGCCAAGATGAAATCCTATTGTTGCTGCAGATACAGGCCTGCTGCTGTTGCCTCCAGTGGTTTATGGTGTTATAGTGAGACTGTGTGTATTGTCTTGACTGTATTGGAATGATCTCACTGTAGTTATGCCAGACTTCCTGTCATACAGCTACAACATCAGCTGTAAGAGATCAATACTATATGTTTTGACTGAATCACACACTTGCAGTGGACATTATGTATTACAATGCCATGTCACTTTCTGTGTAATAATGTTCAGGCTTCTGACTTTGCTCTTGGAAGTCCAGTTAGAAAGAAACTCTGTCTTACAATGCTTTAGTACAACAAAGCTGCAAGGTATACACATATCTTTATATAGGCCACAAAGATATGATTATGCTTATTATGTGGATTGCTAGTAATGGAAGATTGGAGACAAATCTGGGTAGAACCGTCAACAAATCTCAAGTCAAGTGGAATTTAGGGAAGAACCACACAGGCGACTTAACCAGGAGCCCTGCAACTAATTTTGCAGTTCACACTCATTGTATGGACCATTTCACTTCCTTGTTATCTGGTGTAGAGATTGAACTTTAGTCTAAACATAAGTCCCATACCTGTAAAAGAGAGAATGGAGCAAATGAACAATAAACTAACGAAAAATATAGAACAAATGGACCATATAATGAAATGTATTAACATTAATTTGGGGCCATATTTTTTCCTATCAGCCTGCGATCTGATACATTGTTGTGTTTTTGCATAACCCTAGTTATGCATGTTTACCCATAATTTGGCAATTATGATTTCAGCTGACATGCTTTTTATACATGTAGTTGATGCAATTATAATATAAGTTATTATTTTCTTTCTGTGAGAGCTGTTTTTGTGTTGTGCACAACACCCATTTTTGTGTATTTCAGTGTTTTATTACCCCCTCATATTTCTCTCATTCTAATTTTTAATATATATTTATGTTTATTACAATACTTAAATTTTGTGGTAGATACTGTCTATGAACATTAAATTCAATATATTGCAGCCACAGTCATATATCAACATATTGATTGAGTTAAGAGTTTAAAATAATGTTTATGTGTTTAGAGTATATTTAAGTCTGATTAAATCACTAGCAAATCTTAAATTACAAAAAGATTTAATCAGTCCTTTGATTATAATTACAATATTGATTAATTTAATCTTATACCTTAAATGTCCTCATTGGCACACACATTTTCACTCTTTAATTGCTGTAATAAAATAAAGACAAATGATTATACCAAAAATTTTGCCATCTTAACAAAAGTTTAGAATTCTTTTATTAGGCACTAACTGTTCCTCCAAATGTTACATCTTTTCCACACAACCCTATATCACCACTCCCACTGTCTCTATCACACAGGCTAAGGCGGGTGTGGGGAAGGACAAGCCCAAGTCTGTGAAGGACTCCCCAGCCAGGTCCATTGGCTCCAGGGATGACTTGTCCGAGACCAAGTCTGAAACTAGATCTGATACTAGGTCGGAGAGTCCAAAGTCTGTGTCACCTGCTCGCTCTGGTACCCCTCCCAGTCGACACACGCCAACTGTACAAGTAGAGGACATCAGAGAGGTCAAAGGTGAGAGGGATTTTTTTTTTACATCTGTCTGCCATGCCTAAATGAGAAACACATAGTGTGTCTAAATGCAAATAGTCCCTTAAAGCTCTGGACAATTCGTAATAAACCTAATTATCTACAATGGAGATATTAAACAGGTTGACAGACAATTACATGCTTTGAAGGGTAGTTAATTAATGAGCCAAACATAAGATGGCACTAGTCGACATCTAGACTTTTTTATTATTTGCCCAGATGGCACAAATGCAGTGATCTACAATAATTGGGGTTGGGGAGATTAATTAATTTAAGCTCGTATTTAAATTCATAAAATGTCTGAGTATTAAATATTTTTAGCAAATTTATTACTGACTTTGGTAGCCCCTTTCTACTGCAGTATGCAGGTACATGCAGATCCTTTCACTTGCACTCAGTATTTATGCTTGTATACTTTGGAGTTTGTTGATTGTTTTACTAATATTGTAGTACTTAAATAAAAAAATCACTAAAACATTCGAATTCCAATGTATATAACATGTGTCTATAAGTTACTAGATTAAACATTTTTATTTATACAGCGGTAAGATTTCACTATAAATACTGACATTAAAATAAAAAAAGAACCAGCGATAAAGTCCATGGATTTAAATTAAAGGACCTATTTAATAATTGGACTAACTTTGGTCTCATTTGACAATCCTCTTTTAACCAATATTCTGCTTTTATTAGTGGTACCAATTATCCATTATAGCCCCAGTAGACAGTGATACCACGGAAACAACTGATGCTACAAAACAAACAGACACAGATGAGGAAGGTAGCAAGTCCTCGGAGCCAATGGTGACCTTTGGAGAGCCCACAGAGTTCACCTCGACCTCTCCAAAGTCACGACCTCCTGACCCTAAGCAGCCAACACCAGAACCCAAACCTGCTTTGAAGCAGGAGGCAAAGAGCACACCAAAGACTGACAAGGAGAGAGAGATGGAGGAATACAAGGCAAAACTAGCTGAGAAGAGACGACTTGCAAGAGAGAAGGCAGAAAGAGAGGCAGAGATAGAGAGAATGAAGCAGGAGGAGTTACAGTGAGTGAAGTGAAGCTTTGACTTGTAACCTCATATTATTGTACTTTTATTAATTAGAAATTTGCTATTGTCACATATTTAAGGAAATTTTTTTTAAAGGAATGTTCATGAAATAAAAATAAAATAAAAATAAACAGTAATTCTATTTTCAAAAGCTTTACTTTATAAGCAAAAAACCCTTATAGTTACAACTTATTAAAATATTTATATGATTATGGTCTTTACAAAGCCCTAGTGGTGTGTTAAGGGCTGAATTTCTGCTTAATGCTTGCCTACAACATGTAAAGAATGATTGTTTTGACATAGTTTCAAGTTTTTTCACAGCATACTGTCAAAGTAAAAAAGAAATTGGCATCAGATGAAAAACTGTGTTACTTTTCTTTCACAGTCATATACATGAAGATGCTTGGATGTTATAATTGTTTATTGCTGAGGCTTTATATCATTGAAAATTAATATTATCAATGAATATTGTGAATCTGAAACCAGACTGTAATGTTTGCATGCAATACCCAGACAAGTGGCATATATTTATTGATCCACTGTTATGCTTGGAAAGTTCCCCCAGACTGCATTGTGCCAGCAACCTTAACATTGATTACAGCCATGACTGGTATGAAGGCTCATAGCTTGCCAAGTGTTAAAGCATTATTCCAACAACACAGACATTTTATGGCTCCATCTGAAACCCTGAATTGGTTTTAAGTACATTTTCTTGCTATCTCTTAGCAACAAAAATCAATTACAATACCTTTCTTAAGAAAATAAACATTTTCTTCTTTTTTTTTCTTTTTTGGTGTTTCCTAACATTTCATACCATATGATAGTTACTTTGAATTTCTCTCATTCTGTCTTTGGAAATGAAATGTGATACTTGTGAGATAAATCACTACAATGTTCAATTCTGTTTTTCAAATGATCTCAACAGGCCATTTATAATAAAAATGAAAGTGTTATTTCCACAGATGCTATCTTCAAAACAAATAAGTATTTCTTATTTTAAGGGCACTTGAAGTTCACTTCAAAACAGCCAAAATCCTAAATTGGATGATTGTTTCAAGCAGAAATCCATTGAAAATTACATGTACATGTCATGTCAAGGTTCACCTTAAAAGGAAAATGTGCCCATGGCCGGATGTTGAGGCTTGCCAACTTCTTACTTGCAAGTCCGGCCCCCACTCTTTTTGTTTGAGTCTCATTGGGTCAAAGAAACAAATTTGGGAGGTTTTCCAATTAACCTACCATATACCAAAGTTCAATCTAAACATTTGTTCATTCTTGTTATGTAGAGAATATATAGAAAACTTGTCTATTTAGCTGCCAGTTTATATATTAGTGATAAAGATTGAGAGTTGGGCCTATCAGTAGTAGCTTGGACTGAATACACCACATTTACCTACCAATAATAGCTGGATGTCCCTAGAATGAAAATAATTTGTGTTATGCTTTATATTTTAAAACAAAAATGCATCCATAGACATCCCCAATATTAGTAATCATAAAATGTTTGTACAAATGAATGTTTGATGATATGTTTCAGACGTCAGTTAGAGGAGAAAGAGCGGTTAGAGGAAGAGCGTCAGCGCAGAGAGGAGGAGGAGTCCCTGCGATTGGCTGCGGAGGCTCGACAGTATGAGGAGGAACGTCTGCAGAAGGCAATTGAGGCAGAGGAGAAGAGGAAACGGGAGGAGGCAGAGAGACTGGAACAGGAGCGTATTGCGGTTAGCTGTTACCTTATGCTGCTGTTCTGTAAATTGATAGATAACATTCATTTTGAGGGTGCAGGATTGCAAGATAAGTCAACATAAACCTTAATTGAGCTTTGACAATCAAATTTAATTGCAGTTATTGGTTGGTATAATATTTGTAATTCTAATGTAACTCCTTATTAATGAGGGTCATAACAGAAAGTTTTCAAGGAGTAAAATGTCAACAGATTTCAGACATGGTTTGATTGGTGACAATTTGTATATTTGGTTTACAGCTAAAGAGGTCGCTCTGCTCTGAATTAATTAAGTAATTGAGATTGTCATATGTCACTTGGCGGTCATATGACCAGTAACCAGTCTGCTGATAAAGGTCATGTAATGTTGCCAGATACCAGACCTGGTAGCACACTCAGTAGAGCGTCATCTCCAGGTACTTTGGGCCCCGGGTTCGATCCCAGGCAGCAACATACCAAGGTTGTTAAAATGGTAGTAGTATAGCTCCCTGGCTAACGCTCAACCAAATATAAGTGTATTTCCATGACTGTTTGGCCCAGTGTCAGGATAATGTGACTGGGTGTGATATCATGCCAGGTGTTTATGGCATGCTATACACCTTGAAGGCAGCACTATATCTGCTTCAAGTGGACACAGTCTCCAGATACCTGAAATACTGTTGGTGGGCAGATAAGCCCAATAACATAAACATATTGCCAGAAATGCCATCCAAATGGAATGCTCTGAGTAGAAGAACTCTTTTACTACCTACCTGGCTTGTTTTAAAAAAATATTAAATTTGTGTTTTCCTTTCAGGTGCTCAGCTTTATTGATGTAAATTCATAATTATCACCATTAACTACCTTATAAATTGGTTGTCATCCCTAATATTAAGACTGTTGGCAATTACTACAGTAAGTTTTAAATGTGGTTTAATCTATAAATAACTAATTAATTATTGACAACAATATTTTTATTTTTTTTTATGAATTTTTTTATTGTTGCAGAAGGAAGAAGCTGACAAGAAGGCCAGAGAGGAGGCAGAAAGGTTAGAAAAGGAAAGACAAGAACGTGCTAAGAAAGAAGAGGAGGAGAGATTGGAAAGAAAGAAGGTACATTGGCTTAAAAAATAAAGTTTGTGTCCATTAAAGTAAATATAAAATGATATTTAAATAAGGGCTAAAACATTACGACACACAGAAAATTATTTATACAAAAAAGGATAATCAGCACATATAAGAGTAATGTGTTACTTTATAAAACAAATGGTATTCCCGTTGTTAAAAATAAAACATTTAATGCAGTATGTGTATTTGTTAAAATAATAGAAAGTTTTACCTAAAGAATCCAAGATAGGTTATATACCACATTCATCTTCCAAAACATTAAACAAATTAATTCTGATGTGATTTATCAAAAGCACTATATGATCAAGAAAACCTAGTTTTTTTTATATTTTTGTTAATTTCAGCGATTGGAGATGATCATGAAAAGAGTCAAGCCAGGTGGCACACCCAGTGGCACTCCAGACAAATCAAGGGTAGGTCTCCTCAAGTACAGATTATACATACAAAATGTGAACTATGGGAGATAATGCTGCACAAACTACCATATATATTGATCAGAGTTAACTCCCTTAAATATTACAATTTTATACAAAAAAAGAGCAGATAATAACAAAGTGAATTGAAATTCTTCATTTTGAGATTTTATTTTATTTTTCCACCAGTGTCTTTACAATCTTAATTTATTATGATTTGATATTTATGCTTTTTTTCTTCTATTTTTCTGTTTCCATTGAAACTTTCTTGACCATGAGTTCTTTATAAATCTATTAAAGCAGTATATTATTACTTTTTATTATTATCATCATATTAATAATCTAAATAAAAAATTTCCAAGCATGGATATAGATGGTTTATTGTTGCATCCTTCAACATTCACATAAGTATGACTAGAATGCAATAGCTCAGGTGGTATAGCGTGGGCTTGTGGATCAGGAGGTCTCAGGTTCAAACCCAGGCCGGGTCATACCAAAGACTTTAAAGTTGGTAGTAGTAGCTTCCCACCTAATGCTAATAAGTGCCTGTGTTCTATAATGATAGTTATGTTGCTGCACAGTATAAGCAAAAAATGCCTGCAAATCCCATCCCTCGCATAAGTATGCGTTTGAAGGTGGTATCTGACAATTTGCCTATATCAGATACATGTAACTATATCTTAACCACTACTTTGGGGAATTATGGGACAATTTTAAACATTACCTATATTGTTAGACCACACAATTGGAAAAAAATTACACTTAATAAATAAGCACAATAGTGGTCTCTGCTGAAAATAGAAATTGACAACAGAGTGAATGAGATATAACATTATCTCAAAACTAACCTCAAATAGCTTGACTCAAATAGGAAATACCAAGTTGCAATAACAAGTGGGGACTTATGTTTCACTGTTCACACAGATCTAGTGAATCAATGAACAGCATTTTGCAGGACATTTTCAGGTAACAATAATTTATTTGCTTATTTAAGGACAAAATCTTTTGGTCTAAAGGATACCACCTTTAAGAGAAAACTGCATGTTAACAGGACTTTAGATTGTCTGTTAGCAACAAAACAGTACCAGAGTTGGAATTAGCTGATTCTGAATGATGCATTGAGTATGCATGACAAAGTCCGAATTTAGATGCAAAGTTTGTTTTTACATTTATTTTTCTTCCACAGAATGAATCACCTACACGTGTGTTAACTGGGTCCTCCAGTAGAACCAGTCTAGTCTCCTCTGAGGATGAGAAAGCAGATGACAGTGCTGGTGAGGACAAGCCTGATGCTCTGAAGGCAGACTCCGACCAAGACACACCAAAGTTCAAGTCTCCCTTGCTCCAAAAGCTGACAGCCCAGAAGGCACAGAATGTCGACTCCTCCACACCAAAGTTCAAGTCACCACTGCTTCAGAGCATTATGGACAAAACAAAACTAGGTGCCCGACTCTCTCAAACCAAGCTTAACGAACTGGGCAGAAGTGAAGAAAATCTATCTAAGAGTCAAAGTGGAGATGCTTTAGAAGATTCAGTTAAAGATAAACCTGATACAACTGTTGACACTGAAGAGCCTGATTTCTCTGTGAAGTCTGATGTTATACAGAGAGCTGATTCTTATGAAAAGGCAGATTCTATAGAAAAAATTGATTCTTTTGACAAATTTGATAGAATAGAAAAGGCTGATTCTTTTGAAAAGACTGATTTGGAAAAAGCTGATTCTTTTGACAAGTTTGATAGTATAAAAATGGCTGAATCTATTGAAAAGGCTGAAGATACTGAACAGGCTGAAAGTGAAACAGATAAGCCTGATGTAGATTTAGAAGAGAATAATAATGAGGACACAGCTAGTTTGTCTCCAACAGATAATGGTGAACCCTCGCCATTTCGGCAAGTGGACCCCATGACCATGTCAATGTTTGAACCGGATTTGTCTAACGGCACCACAGAATCTACTGACACTATAGAACAGAGTGAATGTAGTGACAATAAACCCAGTGATCGTGTTGTAGAACCTCTTATAGACTCTGTAGCCGAAGTGACAGTTACAGCTGGTCCTGTGATAGTGGACGGTCCGTCACCAAGTGTGAGCGAGCGTGGCTTTGCTGGGCAGGTGACTGACTCTCAGTTCACAGCCAGCTCCGCAGCAGACAGTGCAGTCTCTATGACATTCAATGGAGTGTCCTCCCCTCAAAATGGTGATGTGTATATACTACCCAAGGATATAACAGAGTCCAGAGAGTTGGTCGACTCGAGGTATGTACATGTATCTTAATGCTTTGACCCTGCAGCCTTTTACTTGCTGGAAACACAATTATTATTGTTTTTGATAGTTTTTAACACACTATTCTATACAAATATTATCACTAGCTAATACTTTGGCTTTACAGAATCAACCATTTGAAATCTGTTAACATTTTTTGTCCAAGTAGCATAATGTGAGTTGACTGGTAGTTGTATGTAATATTCCTATACTGGGTTGTAGACTTTTGCTCAGTTGTGTAATATCGAACTTGAATGTTGATAAGCAAACAGTGTTTTGGTGTGATCAATTTACAAAGTACAGATTACACTGACCATTATGCTTGATAACCTAATGCAAAATTCCCCAGTAGTAATAACAAGTGTGTTATTTATGTTTATCAGTTAGTTATAAATGGATGTGCTGTCTATATTGGGTAATGTGTAGCTGGAGATGGGATAATTTATTAAGCTCTTTGTTAAGATCTTCATAAGTCTTAATGGCTTCTCAAAAGACCGTGTCTTGGTTTGCTAAAAAAAAGGAGCATATAAATTACATGAAATAGAATTATCAGCTCTTCTGCAATGGGGAATATTATTCTTGTGATATATCTCTTAGTATATTTTCTGTGTAAGCCCATTGTTGTGCTTGCTTATTGCCTTGATGAAAAGATTCGAAGGAATACCCACAGTATAGAATTTGTTTGAGAATTATTGGATACTCTGCTGAAACTAGTCAGGTTTACGCCAATTTATCTAAAGCTAAGATATAGGGTCGTTGTTGTTTTTTTGCTTTAAAATATATTGTACATGAAAGATCCAACCTAAATAGTTTATTTGAACAATATCAGTCTAATTGCATCAATTAAATTGCAGTGTTCTAGTTTAAGTGTACTTCGATGGTATCTTCAATAGTTCCACTGATCAAAGATGACATAATCAATGACTGTGTTAAGCTTTTATTATATAAAGCTTGTAATTATTTAACACATAATGTTAAATAGGTGCTAGTCATTTAACCCATGTAATCAGTGCTGACATAAAGAGATTTAAAGTCTGGGCTAGAAAATCCCAATTGTTATTTGTAATATTTTATAACAGAAGTAAGCATTTTTATATGGCTCACTAAATCATGGTGAAGTCTCTCAAAGGGGTTGATTCAGTATGAAATGGGTGATTCATTACATAATAAAATGAAAACTCATTAACTGGCTCTTAAATGTAGAAGGGTAGCATAGACAGGTTAATTTTTGCAATACTTACTGTCTATTAGAAAATTGTAAATAGCAAAAATGTGTGCATCCATTATTTTACAAAGGAGTCATAAAGTAACATTTTGAGCTTGTGAAGCACGAAGAATTTTTTTCCTTCTTTTTTTTATATAAAATGTGTCAAGGTGTGATTTAAAAAACAAGAAAGAAATACTGTGCAATTTTGTTTTTATGAACATTGATTTGCCTGGTAGATGGCAATGTAAAGTTGTGTATGGTTTGACTTTGGGTTTCAAAGATTTTGAAGATAGATAGATATAACATTGCCTGCTTGTGTGTGTTTTCAAGTTAAATCATAAATTTCTAAAGAATTAAATGAAATATGATTGTGAAGACATGGGATAGATAAATGGAGTTGAACTTTGGTTTTCCCATACAACATTTGATCTTGAAAATATTTATTCAAATTTATATATTGCTGTATTATAATTGTAATTCTAGATAGTTTAAGAGCTAAAGCAAAAGATTAGCCATTGAGTAAAAGTACTTAACTTTATCTGGTCAAGTGGTCAATTAGTATTAAATGTAGTGATTATGAGTAAGTAGCAGTCAGGTTATGTTAATCTTGTCAGTCTAGCTCATGATTGACTCAATGCCATACATAACAGTCTAGCCCCGCTATAAAACTTCCAGACTAATAAGTCAAAATTGTAATTCACTTTACACCATGCATGTAATAAACTGTCTAGTCACTTACAACTTTTGGTCTTGGTAAGTTTAAAAAGATCAAAACAGTTGACACCATGCATGGTAAAATATCTAGCATTTTTTTTAACAGACATTACTACATTATATAAAGTTATAAAGTTTATATGTTCACTACCGTAGGGTTACCTATGGACTATTTGAGTTTTAAGTAGGATATATAAGCTGTTATCTGAAGCTATCGGTTTGATATATGATAAATTTATATCTCTGGAATGAAATTAATTTTATATATGTAAGATAATTTTCATACTGTACTGGTCTGTTATCTTTACCATATAGTCATATACTGGTGAACAATAGACACAAAGTAAACAAATTAATGATTAACTGGACACACAAGGTGGGGTGGTGTTATTTCGTAGCATATTTTGCTGGAAACATCAGATTTCATAGAATATAGTATCAGCACAAGTAGTAGTATTGTGCCTGTGGCTAAGCATATAAGAGTTACCAATATGTAACGTGTCACCCCCCAGTGGGTAGGTTTGAGTCCCTCTCTGGGAGAGAACTTTAATGTGGGGTGGTTTTCCCCCTAACCTGCAGTGGGTCAATGGTTCTACCCAGACATAAGTCTGGGATCTTCCTCCACCCATGATTAGCTGGGCGTTAGTGTAATGACCATAACTACACATGTATGTTCTGAAATGTAACACAATTTCTACAAACAATACAAACAAAAGTTAGCCTGCTGGCATTATCATTGTGACCGCAACCTTGTTGAAAGTAATGTCTATGGTTCAGGTCTTCCACTACCAGCAGAAATACAGCATGTTTATTTAAAATAAAAAAAGGTGCTCTATTTTATAAAATTAAACTGTATCATACCATACAAGAATGAAATGGAACAGTTTATAACAACAAATCAAACTTGCCAAAAACCCTCTTTTAATATAAAATGATGTTTACCATATGAACTAAACTGGAATTATATCCATTACCCATTGTCTAATCCGTACTACCTACTAGGCGGTACTTATTTTTATTGGATACACTTGGTTTATATAAAAGGTCAGTGACCTTACTGAAATTGTATATCATGATATATGATATACCGGTTTATCATGATTTAATGAAAAGAAATCATATGACACAAAAATTAAACATGTTTACTTGTCAGACTGTCTACATTCACGCATCTTCCGAAAAGTAAATGAAGACATGGGTCAAGTTCGACCTTGAAAAATTAACCATTTTATTCATTCATGTCTGCTTTCCATTTGCAAGGGAATATAAGAAGTCAGTAACCTACTTTTGTACTGTTCTGACTAAATCTTATTTTTTCCAGTTTCTCATTGTGCCAGATTTTCTAGGCTTTTTTATTGTACTAATATCAATGTTTCCAGAAAGTTTTATAATTATAACTTTTACAAAAAATAATTTTATAAATTGTCTAGAAGGTACATTTTATATTGTCTATGACAATGTTGCCCCTCCTACATTCAATCTTGCCTTGTAATGTATCACTGATAAAGGAAGATTTTGTATGACTAATATAAGTCTGTATGAAGCACTATTTTCAACTCAAATCAAAGTGCATTTCTGCAAAATATCTGTCAATCGTCCCATTCAGGAAGAAAAGCTACACGACTCAAAGGTTTATTGAATAAAATCCAAGTGATGGTCCATTTTTCCACTTGACTTTAATGTACAAATGTAAGTAAGACTACTCTACAATATATTGTATTGATAAAACTTGCAAAAATTAACTTTTTTTAAAGGCTACATATTAAACCTGAGGGACTCTTGTGATAAGGCACACCAGAAGCAATTTTTACTCTTTAGTACATGTCTAATGATTTCCCATTATTGGTCCTTTACTGAAAAAGTGTGTCTCCTATTTTATATGACTTTTATTGCTCAAATATCCTCTTTTTATATTAGTGTTTTTTTCCCAGATTTTTTTCATTAATGGTATTGTTGCTGGAGACATTTTCTCATTTGCTTAGAGTTTTTTCTTACAAATTTGGCAAAGAATGTCCCTGTTGCTGGAAAAACATCATTAATGATGATATTAAAACAAATGTTGAGTGAGTGACAGGTTGATTGACAGGTTCGTGATGTTGTGGTGCATAAACAATCCCAACTTATGACCAGTTTGTCTCCTCACATCATGGTTGGAGGTTGGTAAGATGTAACATCCTACCATATTGGGCACCATTGTAAAATTGAGAACAATCATGTGCTGCTGGTCCCCAGGTCAGTCCTCAGAGCTTTCTCTAGCAAGGCTATATTGCCTTACTCCCTGAGCCAATTTGTACTCTTGCACATAATCTATTTAATGTATTTCTTTATGATATAATAAGATAACTCCATATACCAGTATTTGCTTTGCTAGATATAAATACTTTGGCCTTTTTCTATTTG